>JAOXNZ010000044.1:16268414-16284847 GCA_028566095.1 Kryptolebias brasiliensis | reverse complement strand
GGCGACGTCAAAGTGGTGTAGCAGCCCTACTCGTTTGATTTCTCTCTATCTAGTTCATGATGAAGTAGAGATGCTGGTTACTATTAAAAATGCAGAATGCACTTTTTTTGGCTTTTCTTTTCTTTTCTTTTTTTTAACTTTTGAGATTTTTTTTTTTTTTTTCCAAGATGTTAATGGTTGCCAAACGCTGTTCTTCTTACTTCTTCTTTCTCTGCACCTTTGTTGTTTGTTATTGTCAGAGAGATTTGTTTGTAGATCAGCAGTAGTGTTGACTTGTTTGAATCACTCTGTGCTCCCAGCGCCTCAGCTTGTCTGTCTGAAGCAATAGGAATGGCAGTAAATAAAAAAAATTAAAACAAATGTGTTTTATCCAACACCCCGTGTCCTCCTCTATTTTTTCGTCACAAGTTGGTCACAAGCAAATATAACATTTTCTCCATATGTGTACTTGTTAAGTGTTATCACCTGACCTTATACCTATCCAGCCAATGCACTGTGGCACTTTTGTGTTTCTAAATGAAAAAGAGGTCAATCTTTAGAATCCCAGTTTTAAGGTGTTTTTTTTTTTTTGTTTCTGTTTTGTTTTTGTTTTTTTAATTAAGATCCCTGTTTATCTCCCACAGGTGATAATGTTTTTGCCTATGACTTTGTGTGTGCGTGTGAATGTACATGTGTGCATTGGTCTGTCTGTTATCAAAATGCCTCATGAACCACTGGATGGATTTTAATGAAACTCCCAGAGAGTATTCATTGGAATGGAAATCTTGAACTGATAAACTGTTGGAGTCAACTTAATTCAATAAGGTCCCCACAAACCTTAGAAAGCACGAAAAAGTCCTTAAAAATGTGGTGTGGTAACAGCTGAGAGTCATTCCCAATTCATATTCCAAGCACTACTTGATTGTGCGAGATCTTTGTCACAAGTCTCGCCATTAACTGTTGGAGTCAATTGTCTGTTAACAAAATATTATTAACCACTAGAAAGATTCTAATGAAACTCCCAGAAAATAAACATTGAATGCACATTTACAACTGAGAACTTTTTGAAGTCAACCCCTTTCAAAATGGCCACCCCAGCCAACTAACCTTTAAAAACAAAAACATGGCTATAACTCAGTCAATTTTACAAATACTGAGCTAAAATCGGGTATAGTAGTAGCAGAGAGTCATCCTCAACCCAAATACTCAAAGCTCTTCACATTGCACAAGATCTTTGCTTATAATTGGCATTACATGTTGGCGTAAACCCTGTTTGTCTTTTAGCTAAATATCCCATGGACCACTGTATGGATTTTAATAAAACTCTCTGGAAGTAATCATTGAATGTACATCTACAACTGATAATTTTTTTTCAACATAGCGAACACAAGTAATGGACCTTACATCCTTTCACGATTACAGCGCATACTGTTAGCGCTAACAGATTGTGTGATATTGCGTGAGATAATGCATTGTTATTTTCAAAGGTAGATCAAAATGGCCTTTACTCCATTTTTCAACATGGACAACACGGGTATTGCTGTTTCTTTTCTCCAAACCTTCAGGAAACAGCTGCAACATTTACTACCAACCAGTGAGTGAATGGATCGATTGATGTCTCTCCTTGCGAAGACGTGAAGGCTAATACTCTCAATATCTCTTCAAAACTTCACCTCCACTCTCGTTGCCAGCTGCCATCCCAGAGGTCGCTTGTGTTAACTACTTCCTGTAGTGGCTGAGTGACTGAGTGATGAATGATTGTGGAGCGTTCTCCCCTTAGGGGGCTTGCCTGAAAAAGGGCCCCACTTGAGGAGACAATTACACAGCGCTGGTGAGAGCCACAGGTATGCATTGTTCTGATCGGGGTCAGCCGCCAGCCAGCCAGCCAAGCCATCCTCAATTAGGGCCAACAATAGGAGCGGAGAGAGATAAAATAACCAGGTGTGTAGTGGGGAAAGGTATCAGTTTAGGGTCATATCCCAGTCAAATGTTTCACTGTGTGGCTATAAGGCTGAGGTTGATTGAAATATAACCCAGAAATGGGCAAATGGCAAGGAATTCTAAGATTTATTGTGTGTTTTTGATAAATAATAATCATCAAAGGGCAGCTGTTTCACATGTTGAACTGAAGAGCAAACTGTAAAGTACTGTATTTGCAATATGGGAAAGTTTACAATCCGGACTTGTTTTTTGATGAAGCTCAATGTATAAACAAGATGCTCTGAAAAGGATTTTGGCGTTGCAAGAACAAATGCGTGTGATAATGTATGAGAACAAGTTAATATAAATGAATCTGTGTGTGTGTGTGTGTGTCTGTTCAAGGTTCATGGTGTGTCCAAGTGCTGGTGTCAGAGGCCCTGGGGCCAGAGAGGCAGTAGTAATTGTAGAAGCAGGGAGAAGAGCTGAAGATAGTATCGCAGCTCTGGGGCGGCTGTCAGCAGTGGGACGAGCTGCTCTCATTTGTCACCAGCTCAGACAAACACCACTCGGCACCAACAAAACATTGACTTGATTGACTACATGTGAAGCAACACGAGCCCTAATGTTTTGCAACTGTTAATTACACCGAAGGTCATAAAAAAGGCAGACCAGAGATGTTTACATCAGCATAAATACAAGGCAGCACATACAGAGAGTGCTGTAAATAAAGCTCAAGGTTATGGAGCTTCACTTACTATATTACTTTGTCTTATTTTATTGTAATTTTTTTTACACTAATGTCTTGTTTTGAATTTATTGATGGCATGTTTGTGTCAGATGATGAATAAAAACACATTTGAGAGGGCTTCAATGAAAAGCATTGGACATTTCTGTATGCAGCTCAAGTCAGTGAATCTACTGGAAAGGTTGTGCGACAGTTTCTGTTAAGTTTGTACTAAATTGAGATTATGCAAGTTTTTTGTTGTTTTTATTGGACTGCAGGCAGAACTGAGGGTGAGCTGTGAGGCGAACTGATGTCAGTTTCTGAGCCTTTGTGTCGGATGTTTCAATTGGTAAACAGGTGACTTATTTAAAAAATACAAAAAAAGCAAAACAAAAAAAAAAACATCTGTGCTAAAAGATGCTGCGCTGTTGTTGTGTTCTGATCAAATTTTGATTTCTGTTTCAGTTGATAAACTACAGCAAATACTAAAATAAAATCAATTGATACAAAACCTTCCAGTTAAGCCGTCCTTCTCCACCTTCTCCTTTTGACCAGTGTTATAATCTGAAAGCCTAAAGCATACTCTGTTTTCTTTTAATGCCATTAAATGGAATGGGACAGCAAACAGTTATACTTATGATTATGGACTAAATGATTCAATCTTACATTTTATATCAGTGGCAAAAGTATGCAGACTTTTGCTTTTAGGGTCAGGTATGACCTCTGAAGGAGTAACTACAACTTAATATCCCTAGAGTTTAGTGCAACTTTAACAAACGTGAACAAATAAGGATTTGAGAGAATTGTGTACAATTATAACAAGATGCAAACCCATGCCTGATTGTCACCATTGACTGAAAACGCCTAACTTTACCTTTACCACCAAGAACTTCACATACTTCAGTAATTGGGTTTTCTGTGATATATTTTAGGTTGCAGAAATAGGGACTGTTAGTGAATGGAACGGTGCAATGCTTAAATTTTGCAAAGCGAAAATCCTTTATTGTTACTCCTACAGTAGCCCATGTTTTCTTCTCTTCTCACATTGTGTTTCGACCAAAGCAACACTGCTAAAATCTGAAGCTTTTTATCCATCAAACCCTGAGTCCTCTCATATAGACGACTGATCACTGTTGACATGTTCTTTTACCCCCGTTCATTTAGTTTTAGACTGAGGGTGAAGTGATGGTGAGGTCTTGATGCAGTCAGGAGTCTGGCAGCCTAGCAGCTCTGATGAACACAAGGTATGGCATGATGAGTGTGTGTACTTATTGCAGAGTTCAGAAGGGGTCTTAGGGGAGAAAGGCCTTTCAGATCAAACAGTAGTTTGATCAAATGTAGAGCATGTTTGTGGGACTTTGCTGTGGTGTTGGCTCTGGTGACCAGTAGCTGCAAACTCATCTGTCCTGCAGGACATCAGTCTAAAGCGGTTGACCCGTTTCTTCTGTTTACTCCCCCAAATGATCTAAAACTTCCTATACTTTGCTGGTTATAGTTCTGTGTCTTCAGTTTCATTCCAAACTACAAAAACACTTCACATCAGTTTGAAATTTAAGGTTCCAGTCAGCTTTGCCTTTGCCAAATCAAAGAAAGAAAAAAAAAACCATCTGAAAGTATGTTAAATTATTCTCCTTTTTTTACCTCTCACTCCTCTCTCTGTGTCAACACCTTGTCCTTCTACTCACCTTCCCACCTCTTCAATACAGGGAGTTCCGTTTCTCTGGAGTGGCACTGTAGCATCCCCACTCAGACCTGTCTCTCTCTTTTAACGTTGCGATCCCTGTTATTGCCCTGCCATTCATATCAGTGAGATTAAATGGATCGTTTTCCAACGTTAGCAGCTTTTCCGCCAAGTGGTCTTGATGTCAGGCCAAGCATAATTGAGTCATCTGCATCTCATCTAAAATGGATGAAAAGACTTTCCGATATTGCCGATCCTTTCCTCCCCATATGACCGCCCACCCCCCAAACACACACACACACATGCATACATGCACACACACACATACATACATACATACACCCAATGAACAGCAGAAAAAAAAGCATGGCCTAGCTTTGCTTCTTTTTAGGAAAGTAGAACAAAGACAGGTAGTGATGAAGCAGCTCTTGTGAAACATCCCTGCTTGAAGAATAACAAATCCTTAGTCTCTGATGATCCACAGGGAACAAAAATAAGGAAAAAAAATAATAAAATTTATCAATTTACTTCAATTTAAACAGGTATAGACGCCAGCTTAAGGGATAGCTGTGGTCTCAAATAAACAGTTTTTGAACTCCTTCATTCTTTTACTATCAGTTAAACTGTACACTGCATTCTGTAGAAAGGGAAAATTACACTATTTTCTGACCTTGATGTTGACACAGGCTTTCTTGAAGTTCTTGTTGCTTTCTTGAAAGGGAACAGTACTTTTTAAACTGTACAAAATGAGAAATGAAGAGCAAAGTGGATATTAATAACATAAAAGTAGTGCATTCTACCTTAAGTCAACTGGGAACAAATGTGTCAAACTGTCTGCTTTTAACTTTGATGGACGATTCATTTAAAACACTTGAATTTGTTACTGAGATGAACTTTTCCTTTAGTTTTTGTCCAGCTCGCTCTGAGATACTGAACTGAATGTAACAAAAGACACAAAGTAAACTGTTGTCCTGCCTCTTGGAAAAAATGGAGATCAATCTGCTGATGAAAAGGAAATGTTGTCAAACAGGAAAAAACAATATGACAGGAAAAGAAAAATGAGTATTTAATAATTGCAGTTAGATTTTGTTCTTCTGTTAGAGTGCAGATTTAGTTCACTTTATGTTTCTTTTCCACCCTGCCATCTATCTTTGGGAGACTGTCAGAACAACATTCTAATTATCAGGTCATTCTTTGAATGATTTGATATCCAGGGTCCAAGAGGTGGTGGATTGCTATGGTGGGGGGGGGTGGCTTAGAAAAATGCACCACGGGTGGCAGAAAGGTGTGGTGGCTTCATCAAGAGAGATGCTCACCTTATCTGCTCCAACCTTGAGGATGAATTTCCAGGCAGCTCTTCAACACACACACACACACACACACAATCTCAGTGCCACACACAAACATGCGCACACACTTATATCCCTAACGCTACTGCCCCTTGATTGACAGCTCTTCAAATGAGTGTCTGAGTAGAGCCGGGCTCTGGCCCTCCAAGTAAGTGGGCCGTCAAATTACATCCTGGGGACCGGCTGGCCCCCTCTCCCCTGGCAGAGGAGATCTATTTATTTGTCTGTTTATTTGCTTGGTTTAAATATTTGGTGGGGAAAAATATTGAATTTTTGTCCCCCGGTCAAAGTCCCCTCATATTTAGTTAATAAAGAGCAGAGGAGGTTGTTTGCCCAGAAAAGTGCAGGATAGGAGACTTTATTTAAGGGAGTCCTCAGAGAGAGCTAGTGACCTTCTTCTCATGGAGGAGAGGGTTGTGTAAACTGAGCTGAGATTCGCTCCCTCTGCCTCCTCCAGCCTCTGCCTTTCTCCAGTCCAGCTGTGCGCTCAGACACGTTTCCTTCCTTCCGTCTCCCTGCTGTCTGTCACTTTCTGTCTATTCTTTTCCTTCTTTTATTGTACTGTAATCTCTTTTTTTTCCTTGCTTCTCTTTCTCATTCATCTCTCAGCTGACTTTTCTCTCCCTCTCTCCTGGCCACCTGTCTTTCGCTAGAATCTGGCTGGGTTTGACTGGAGTCTCTCTGTGGACTCTTTGGGCTGCATTCGGGTTAAACTCCTAATTGCTTCGGTACTGAGTGGTATAGGGCGCAGGCTAACTGCAGCTCAGCCAGTCCCTGTGCAGGAAGCTGCAGGTTTTTTTTGGGAGGAGTGAGTTGTTCTGTGTTTGACTGTGACTGTTGAGTGCTGGAGAGAACGGCTGAGAGATGATAAAGACTTATAGATAAATGATAGGGATGACCTCTGAATCCTGCTCCACTGTAAGCTTGGGCTACGTGTAAAAGATGAGAAGTGATCTGTCTTCGTCCATCCATCCGTCCGTCCGTCCGTCCTTCCATCCATCCGTCCGTCCGTCCGTCCATCCATCCATCCATGTTATTGTAAATAGGGACATCCAGAGCTTACTTTGCTGCTCTGACTGCCCCACTCGTGGATAAACTATGCAGGTTTGTGCATCAGTCAGGTTGACACCTGAAAGACCCCTTCAGCTTGTCACATACAATCACAACACATCTCCACAGTGATCCACAATCTGTCCTTCTCTAAGCCCTGCTCCATTCTGATGCCTTCCTGCTACTGAAATCAAACCTGCAACATGCCTGCTCAGCCAATAAATACAATCAATAGTATATAGCAACTGCTTATAAATATATTGATGTCTGCCAGGTCCTGTAAGTCAACAGTAAAGTCATTTTGTGGTGCTATGACAATTAATAGACTCTGTATATTGTACTGTATGTGTACTTTGAAGGATGACGAAATCCAGCTTCGACGGCCAACCATGGCTCATATGAGTTAATGCCCACCCCCCCAACACACACGGGCACACACCCACACACACATCACAGTGCTCCACCCCTGCCATTGATTCCTGTTTAAAAAGGCTATGGGAAGTCAATACCACCCCTCATCACCATCTGTCTCTATTTACTAATAAATAAAGTGGAGTGCATTGACTGGTTTGGCCAGGCCTGTAAAAGCATGCATGCTAATGAGTACTGGGCCTCTGTGGCAAACAGAGGAGGGAGGTGGGGATAGTCTACCTCTCTGCAAACTCTATCTCTGTCTTCATGGCTCTCTTCAGCACTCCAATCATGGTAATTGCCCATCGGTCCAGTTGTTGTGCAACATCTCTCATCAAACGAAATGCTGCTCTGCTTCAGCAACATAGATTTTTCTCCAAGGCTTGTTTGTATGCTTGCGCTTGTGTGTTTTTTTTGTTGTTTTTTTTCTCTCCAAGTGGTGTGTAGGTCGGCTGTTAGGGTCATGTCTAGTCATTTGTCAGCTGTGGCCCATAAGTGCTGCCTCCCAACACTCTGTTACACTGATCAATTACAGATCATACAGATGGGCTCATTTGTAATCGCGCCCATAAAGCAGCTATTGCAAATGGTACTCAATATTTCCTGACTACCTTCTCCCTCACACCTTTTTCTCTGATTGTCGTAACTCATGCTGGGAGAAATTAATCTTTGTTTTGATAATCGTATGTGGTGAAGGAAAACAGTCCAAAAAAGTCCATGTGAGGTCATGCCTAATTAATTAAACATAAACAAACAGAGTACTCATGAAAAGGCACTTCTATCTATACCAGTCCTACAATAATAATAAAAATAATAACTATTTGATTCACATACACTTTCAGGCATTGACCTGCAGTATCCATTTAGTTTGACACTGATTTCCTCAGTGAAGGAGGAGTAGGGAAGGGGTGAGGGGGGGTTAACTGATGTGTAGAGGCTCTCATAGCTCAGCATAACACAGTACTGCTGTGTCAACTGTGACCCGAACGACCCTGCAGGAGCCAGAGAATGGGCTCCGGGGTCGCTCTGAGACTCAGGTGAAATGAGGGGTCAGAAGTCAGCTGTCCAGTGTGTCAAGCTTGCTGATCAGGAAGTGTAGCCTCTCGCTTCAGGGAGTACACAGGGAGTGTCATGTTTTGGACACATACTTGCACTCTGACATAAATCTTCCGTGCTTACATGCAGCGGAGTCCCCTGCTGAGTCAGTGTGTGCTGCAGGGAAGTGGCGGGAGATGCCACTGATGCCAAACTACGGGACCTGTTCTACCAATCATAGTTCAGACCATAATTGTTAAGACAAGTAAAAGTGCACTTTGTCTGAAGTTGACTTTTCAAAACCAAGATCTATTTTAGGATTGGTATTTAAACTTCTCATATAGGCAACACCCCTCTGCATCATCAACAACAAATAAATTCCCCACAAGTTGTACTGGTCAAATTGATAGGTGTAACTGTTACAATTACACTTTCAGTAAGAAACTATCTTTACCAAGTTCGAGTTTGTGTATTCTTATTTCCTGCTTTTTCACCTTAATTTAAAAGCAATTATACTTGAAAATTTTCTATCCATTTTCCCTCCTCCTGTAGCAATAACATACAAAGTCAAACAGTGCAAAAGTTCATGTTTGTTTGTCCTAACCCTTGCTCTTTATCTGCAGCTCACTCCCATTGTAGACACATCCAAACGGACCCCCTACCTCTGCAGCACTGAGGCAGCTCTTCCTTCCATCCTTAATTCAGAGTCTTGGGTTAGAGAGCTCACTGTTGTTCTGAGCCACCCCAGCATCCTGGTACTGCTATGAAGGGAAAACAGCAGCGCTGCAATAGAGTTTCCTTCCCCCCTGTCTCATCTGAAGCAGGCTCTGCTGGCTGTCCGGATCAAACTGGCCCACAGCGTGGTGCCGAGTCCTCCCTGCAAACAAGAGGAGGCCTGTGCATTAAAGACTCGCCTCAGGAGCGCCAATCTAAGAAGTTTTACTTTGCAACAGCCTCGGAGAGGTAGTATTACAAGAAGAGTTTTCTCTGTGTGTTTGTTCCTCAGTGTGTACTCACATATATTCCAGGCTCTTTCTGTTGTATTTTTTTTATCTATTTTTTTATTTTCAATAATATATCAGTAGTTTGTAAACAGGAACAGTTTTTTTTTTTATCCTTTTCACACAAGAGATGTTGACACAAAGAAAAGACAAAGATTTAATTGATGGTGAATTAGAAATGACTACTTATAAAGGTTGAATCCTTGCCCCTACCACTTGGCCTTACCTCTAAGTTTTGCACTTTTGTGCTGGGGCAAGGGTTTTCCTTTATTTGTGAGGTACGGGATACTAAAGAGCTACAGTGTATCTAACCCTTCAGATGGAAATTTTTCAGGGGCACACATCAAACAAAAGGGTATGAACTGCCCTTGCAAACAAAATTCACAAACTGCATTTATGCATGAAGAAGAATGTTACTGTCCAACTACCTTACTGTTTGGTTAGGTGTATTTTGATGTTTGGTATCATTGTTGATTATCTTTAAGAAGCATAAAACAGTAGCATCATATTCTGTTGCTGAAAATATTTCATAGTCAAAACAACTATTGTCTAGTTTTATGTATTCTGATGTATCACATTTGGTACAATGTTGATAATTTTTTATTATCAATTATTGGTTCAGATCATTTAAAGTGTTTTTTTATGCAACAGTTATGAACAATTAATATCTTACTTGTAGATAGATCTTTGAATGATCTCAGTTTGGAGCAACAGAGTTTAATTCTGACTAAATCGACAAGCTAAGGGCTATTCCAAGAGGGGGTGAGACTAAAGTGGATTTCTGCATTCTTAAAACAGTTCCAGTCTAAACAATGTCATTGCAATTTATGCAAATGCTGTTTCATAAACATTTACATTGCTGTCAATTTTGCATTAAATGGTGATTTGCATATAATTCGTTGGTTACCTTCAAGCACAAACAGTAGAAGCAGCTAACGTTTCTGGAGCGACCTGAGGCACTTCCTGCAAGAATGTTTTGCCAGAATGACTAATATAATATAAAGGTTTATATTGTTTGCATGCATTAAAGTTGGTTTAAGATGGCAAAAATCCATTTTGGTTTTGGCCCTGCTTGGATTGGCCATTAGTTCATCAGTCTGGTCAGAACCAATCATATTTCTCCAAACTGAGCTATTTCCAACAGGTAAAATATTAATTATTCAGATATTTTCCACAGAACTCCACTGTAAAAGATCTGAACTATCACTTAAAGAAAAGAAAAAAGTCTGATTTACATTCAAATCTGTTGCAAGGTAAACAATAACACAATATTTATAACACATATTGATGTTGTATCTATTCATGTAAATGTGTAATAAAGATGCTGAAGTGTATCAGATTCTTGAAGAAGTGTTTCTTTTTGTGAAGGAAATTTTTAACCACCAATTTGTAACTTACAGTTAGGAACCATGGGGTATAACCTTTCATTTACAGCTATTTTTTAAACAAGTGGAAATAAAAAAATAAAAGCATCACAGCCATGATTGCTCATAAAGAAAACGTTGTTTATGTTAAACTTGTTACCTAATTAGAATCTGATTGTCCTCAATATACACTGGAATAGGATATTTCTGTGTTGCATTTCTAGATGTGCACATTTGGTTCTATATAGACAGAAAACAAAACATACTGGCAATAAATTTCATTTAAAATTTGCTGCTTGTACTCTGACATTTTAAACGATTAATCTTTTTTTACAGAAACCAACTAATGTTTGAATGTTTCAGGGTTTGCCTTTCATCTTTGCTGTTGAGAGAAAAAAACAGACACACCTTCTTATTTTTCCTGCTTTGCTCACTTTGCTCTTTCCCCCTTCTCCTCTACGTGCCTTTTTCCACCACTCGCTCTGTCCAGGGAGTCATTATTGCTTTGGTAAATATTTCATAGACCTCAATACCTTTGCACACAGCCACCTGCCAGCTGCTTCTCCTCTCACGCACAAACCATGGATAGACAGATCAAAATGAAAGAGAGCAAAGTGGAGGGGGGTGGGGGGGGTGCAAGAGGATTGGAGAAGGTGTCTGTTTTTTTTTCCCAGCCTTGGGTCCATTTACATTTTCAGTGTGCTCTTAATCTAGGCTCCATAATGATCCTGTCCTTAAAAAAGGCGGAAGGATTCTCTGGATGTTGTCATATAGATGCTCAACAATGCTCTGTTTGTTTTTTTTTGTTGCCACATAAAAGAGTTTAGTTTGCTTTCTGGGATGGCAGTGATGAAAAACCAGTGAAAAAACTGGAGACAAGAGTGTGAACTGCTCCTCACTCAAGACAGGACAGAAAGAGAATACAAAGCCTCTCCTTCTTTTAACCTTGAGGAGGCCTGTAAGCAGCACCTTATTTCCCTCCCTTCTCTTTCTCCTCCTCTGGCTTCTTCAGCCCCGCCTGTTTACAATGACTGGGTTAAAAAAAGATCTTGCATCACCTGTGGTGTCCTCACTTTCTTGCCTCCCCTGCCATGTCTGGCACTCCTCCTATCTTACCTTGAAGACAACTCAAAAAGAGTTACGATCCAGAGATGAAATATTCAGTTTGGATGTAACTGCTTTAAGTTGTTTCAGAGCAGATAGCATGTTGCCACAGAGCTTTTACTTCATAAATAAATGCTCAGCAGTGGCCTTTTCAAGTGCTCTGTCCTTTTCAAGTGCTCTGTCTCCTGTATATATATATATATATATATAATATATATACATGGCTGAGTTGTTTGCGAGCCTGGGGCACAGCCCTGCCAGTGAGATTCAGGCCTTAAATATGGAAAAGCTGTAGCTGCCTCTGGACACACTCCTATGTAGCCATAAAGATGAATAAAGTTCAACTGTAGACACAACAGTAGACCTAGAATAGAAAATGAAAAAACTTAGTAGAAGCAAGGCTGTTAGTATAAGTACGACAAGAGCAATTAGTTTCACTATGCCTCACATCCACGTTAAAGGCTTATATTTATGGCTAGCAGATATTTAGCTTAGATTTTCCAGTGTGACAACTGGAGGTACAAACTCTGACTCATCAAGTGAAGAAAAACTGCAACCTGGGATTCAACCTAAACACCGCTGCCATCCCTTGCTTTCCATTATTGCTAGCCACCCATTTACTGCTCCCTTAATCTTTTCAATACTGCCCCCCACTTCACCCCACCCTTCTTTTGCAAACTCTCCAAAGCAGCTCTTGTTTCTGCTGAGGGAAAAGCCTGATGCTTGGTTTCCTTTGAGCTTTCCTATGTAAACTCATGTTCTCACATTTGCCTCGCAGTGTTGGATGGTTCTACCAGGAAATGAAATGAGTCCGTAACAAATGTTTTGGCTTCTGTTGAACTCTTTAGCGAACACCAGCTTGCCAACTGAAGCAGTGTTTTTGCATTCCCAGAAACCCCCCTGGGATGGCAACTCCTCAAGCTTCCGGATGGAGGGCAAACAGTTTCTCTCTTTGACTGAAAGTACCCCAAAAGAAATGTTTTACAGAGCTGCAGGTATTAGGATAAGAGGGATTGAAATAAATGTGTTCTTTTGTAGATATACGTACATATATGAGTCCATTTGTATTTCATTTATGGCAGTGGAGATATGGTCTTCGTTTAGCCAGGCCATTCAGGTTCGGGCGTTAATCTGCAGGTGAAAAGGGGTCTTTGAATGTGATAAAGATGCCCTTGAATACAGGTTTGGCTTCAGTGCAGAAAGTTGAGCTCAGGTCATGAACAATTTGTGCCTCATTGATTTTGTGTGTGCTTAAGTGTGCTCAGTATGCTAAAGCCCATGAACCTGTAGCCGTAAATCAGCAATGGGAAGTGATGTGACACAGCCTGCAGGGCCTTACTGATATGGACTTGGACTTTAATGGGCCTAGTTTCAGGTAGAAGACATCAGCTGCATTGATCTTTACTACCCTGCAGGGCTCTGGAGATTACAGGAACAAGCACTATTCAGGTCACTTAGATGGTAAAAACTTTGTCTTTCCAATGCCTGTACAACATATGCTAGCTTCTGTACAGTATTTTCAGTGTAAGCCTAGACAACATGGTACTTCTGCATGAATCATGAGCTGTATTCATGCTTTGTTCAATGTGCACACAGACAACAGCGTTTGTTATTCTGTCTGTTTGTAGCAGATAGAGCCTGGGTCTTGTTAGCTGTCAGGCCAAGAATCCACAAAGCGTTTCTCTCACTTATTGATGGGGATCCACTAAATTACAGGCTCAGACAAGAGAGGCAGCAGAAAAAAAAACAAAAAAAAACTCTTGTAAAAGTTTCCTCCGAGTCCCTCATATTTCAAAGCGCGTACACAAAGAAAAAAGAGAATGAATGTCAAGAGTATTCCAAATGCATTTTCCTTTATTTCACTTTCTCTTTTTTTCGCTGTCATTCTTTGGTCAAACCCTGTCTGGTCTTGCTATTATCCTGGGGTGTTATCAGTGTGTAGCTGCTTCTTCAGATCAGGCCTGCGATAAGGGCTTAAATAAATGGAATGCTTGGCTAGTGGACATAGGTCAAGCCTTGTTTCTCCCCTGTTTTTTCGTGTGTTGTTGTGTTTGTCTGCAGGGGAAGTGGAGGGTGCAGCACGAACAGGCTCTGCAGTCTAATGAACTTATTGATTTCAATTTCAGGGCTGTTCTCTCCCTGCCTGGTGTTTCTGAAGCTTTCATCCATTGCTGGACATAAATTAGTAACTCCGTCTCTTGATCGAAAGGCTCTTTTTGCTCATCTCTCAGGCTTGCTTGCTCTGGCTCACTGAGACAGGTTGCTATCTTGGAAATGCTGTTTTTAAACCTGTTAAAAGCTTCTGTGGTTAGATGGATGCTGCTTCTGTGTGGGTGTTTTCTGTGTGGCTTAGCATACACCTGTCTCTGACAGAGATGGAGCTAGGAAAATGACAAGCTGTGTGTTTGTGTGTGTGTATATATATGTGTGCCATTGGTTATTAGGGGTCTTTGCAGATGCTGAGTGACCTCTTCCCAAGGGGGTCAGGGAGCAGCTGACAACTGTTTGTGTAGGTGTGTGTTTGTGCGCGTGTGATTGTGGGTGCATGTGCATCTTCAACTAATCTGTATCATGTGTCACATGCACGACATGTTTTCCCTGCAAATCTATGCATATATCCAAAGATGGAGGCCCGTGCCAGCAGGAGTGAGCGCAGCACATTCCCAAAAGAAGTCCAGCTCATGGAAAATGAGAAGCCACCGGTGCTGGGACAGGAAGCCTCCTCGGCTCGGCCCTAACGAGCACTGTGGGAGCCTCTAATGTGGACCCAGTACATCCGATACCCCTGATGATGTCCAAAAGCTAAACAGTTAGAAGGTCCGGTTGCTATATGTAGATGCGCAACACCCCCTTGTTTTGAATCTGATACTCTGGGAATCACAATGACAAGGCTGTGAGATCTGGTCAGTTTTCCAGAGTTTCCAGTGAGAGTCCCACCAACACACGCAGGCTGCAGAGACTCAAAGAGAGAACGGCAGACAGGGCGAGTGAAAGAGAATTGATGCTGAGTAGCACAGGTTTTAATAGGGCTGTCAGAGTCATATTGTTTATGTCGTGTTCCAGATTAATCCATTCTTCCTTTATGAGCCTCTGCAGCCACCGTAAATTGCAAGCACGAGGCCGGTCGACTGTTGAGTTACGCCTCAGGGATCAGTGCCACACATGGGCGGAAAATAAATCATTTCCCCTGGATTTAACGCTGGGCAATACCTGGGCCCTTTGTAAATAAAGCCATAGATGTTTTTACACCCCCCTCCTGTTTTCTCTCTCACTGCCTCCAGGGCTCTTATTGAATCTCAAAAGGAGAGGGAGAGACAGACATGAGAGAATAAGAGAGAGCAGACTTGAAGCGAAACCAGGGGAGAAGAAGGAAAGAGATTCCAAGCGGGAAAGGATAAAGAGACACAAACCAAGATAGCTTCACCAAACAGACAAGTAGAGAGGGAGGATGTAGATGCTGGCTGGGGGTGATGTATGTGTGGAGTGCTGATTTCCCGGGTTCTTGGGGTGTGCAGGTTGAGATCTATCAGACTGTCTAAACAGAGGGCCGACTGTGATGCACTGCTCTGGAGCAGCATGCGCAGAGCAGACAGCCAACTTCCCCAGTACAACCAGCGGGGTGACCCAGCTCACTTCCAGTGCTGGCCACTGCCTCCTTGTATCCTCTCTCCATCCTCCAAGCCTCTAGCCCAGGGGGGAAGAGTGCCAGAGCCTTTAGAGACAGGAAACAGAAAGGACAGAAAGAAAGGCCGGAACTACTTGTTCATCCTGGTTTGTTGCATTCTGCCAGTCCCAGACAACCACCAGGAATGGGGATGTGTGCACTTCTCTGTCAGTGCCTCATGAGTTATACATGATGTGCTATGTGAAAATACTTTCTATGTAGTGTGTTTCATGCCTTTCTTTATTCATCTTTTCTGTTGTTCCTTTCTCTTCTTTAACCCCCTTTTTCCTTCTTTCACACCCTCTTTATTTCTACTGTTGCTTTCAAGAGCTCAAAGTTTGCTTTTCTTTTCTATGACAAAGTATTCCCTGGTTGTTAAATGTTAATCAATGGCAGGCAGCAGGGGGACTCAAGAGGCTCCAGCTTTTGGTGGGAGGGTACAGCTCTACTGGACCCTGCCTGGGGTAATGCTGAGCTCCTACATGCTCCACAGTGAAATCAAAGATTTGCAGCCTCTCAGTATGACATTGTCTTTGTGCCTTTTGTTGAGTCCAAAGCTAATAATTACACAAATACAGCCACGGAACAGAGCACATCCTAATTCAAACTTAACACAAGCATTTAACCTATCCATTATTCATATCTTTAACAATGCCAGGGGGCAAGAAATCAGTGCTCCCCTCACCCATATATCTGCCCAGCTACAGAGAGCGTGATGCATTATTCAAAGTATGCCAGGCTTAAGACTGCTCTGCCTGTTCTCGCCTGCTGGAAGCCACAATCATCTCACTGCTGTTGTTTCTAACTCTCTGTCCTCTACTTGTCATGCTTGTCTTTTTACCTTTCTTTCATCGTGACCATTGCTCATCCTAAAGAGAGGATAGCATGTTACCACTTGTGCCTTGTGAAAATAATCTCTGTATTTTTTATTTTTTTTAAACCGAACATATGGAAGGTGGCACAGCGGAGCAGTGGTTAGAGCTGTCGCCTCCCAGCAAGAAGGTTGCAGGATTGCATCCCGGCCTGGGCCCTTTCTGGGTGGAGTTGTCCCTGTGCACACGTGGGTTTACTCCGGGTAGTCCGGTTTCCTCCCACAGACCAAAAACATGCATGTTAGGTTAATTGGTAACTCTTAAAATTGTCCCTAGGTG
>JAOXNZ010000044.1:16149633-16221940 GCA_028566095.1 Kryptolebias brasiliensis | reverse complement strand
TGATTCGAACTTAAACTGATATGGAGGGCCCTTTAAATATACAGTATATATATATTCTATCAAAAGCATAGAAATGAGACATTATGTTTAATTTATTTGAAATTATATCAATTAATTTACTGTTATTAATTTTAATTTTGTTTTAAACCAACTATAGCAAATTATACACCTTGGGAAAATAAAGGTCGGAATTAATCTTAAATGCATTTTATAAATACAGTCCCTGAATATGTTTTTTGTATTGTGGATACCACAGTAAATAGTACTCTTTAGTCTGGTGTTTTACATACATACATACATATGTTAAATTTTGAATGTTATTTTGTACAATACATAATCCTTTTTTTTACATTTTATTGCATTTTTAAATGTCAAAATTTGCTGCAGTGTTTCAAAGACTGAATAAATTCATCTTTACCTCCTTTAAACTCAGCTTCTCAGGATAGCTTAATTTACCAGTTTATGTTCATGATCAATGCAGTGAACCTAAGTCATAATCAGCTGTGTGTTGATTCATATAGTTTTAACATTAAACAACTTTTTAGGTCTGTTGTTAGTTTCACTACTTCTTCCAAATGATTTACTGTCATCATCTTTGAAAGTTCTCAGCTTCAGCATTTGGCGTTTTTTTTTTTGTGTGTGTGTTATTTTGAACTCATTAAAGGGTTTCCATCTTTTGCAAACATTGCAGTTCATTTTCCTTTGCAGCTGAGTTCCAGCTGTTTTAGCAGGACTAAGTTTAGGGGAAATGCTCAGTCCTGGTTTATCCTATGAGAACCCAATTTTAGGTCAGTTCTTATTTCATTTAAAGAAATGATCAAACATTAATGTCATTTTTCTTCATTCTTGCTTTTTGACCTCATTCAAGCATGCTGCCATAATATAACAATCAACTAAATGACTTCATGTTGTAACTAAAATGATGGGTAAAGTAACAAAGTTAAGAGCAAACTGTTATAATATTTTAATAATGTACAGCGTATGTACAAATGGTTTTGAACATTTACAGTCTGTTGACAAAAAAAAAGTTGAAACACATGGAGTAGCAATACACAGACATGGACAAGCTGTTGCAGTCTTTGAACATTTGGGATCAAATACAAATTCAAAAGTGTGTGTGTGTAGTCGTTAAGTGGTTGATGGAATATAATTCTTTGACGAGAAGACAGATTTCTCAGGTGCAACTTTAACCCCCCTCCTCTTGTGGGTTCACCATCCTTTCCATCTGAACCTGCATTAGCATAAAAGCATTAAAATGTGAATAGGAATTAATTTGGACTTTCCCCTCCATAGGAATTAATGGAAGTTTGTTCTGCCGTACCCCTCAAATGGCTCACGCTCCTCCACAGTCCATAAATATTAATATTAATACAGCATCGCATTTAAAGGTAGCGCTTGACTGAAGCCGTATACAGAATATTATTAGAGATCACGATACGTTTCTCATGAGGAGTACAGCTGAGTGAATGCATTGCCTTGCCGTTGTGATCTGTAAAATCCAATCTTCATACAGCACAAAAAGTTATTTTCAGAGAGACGGAAGATTAGCAGGGCCGAATGGCTGCTGTCTAAAGCCATTAGGCAAGTGAGAAGGTTTTTTTTTTCTACCCTCAGTTTAGAGAGAAGGGCCCACATCTTCAGCTCTATCAAGGTACTGATTCACAGTCACACAGCTGTAGCACTATTATCATGCCCGAGCAGATCATCTTTACAGATAACTATTATCACCAGCTCACCGCATCGCTCCAGTCTACTCACCCAGATAATACAGACCACAGAAGTTTTTGACACTCTTCCAAATAGCTGTATTCTCGTTCTTTCTTTTATTGCTTGGTCTTTGTCCCTTCTGTGTGTGCTGTGTGTGGCTGTATTACCCATCTTTATGGTAATAAAGTAAGTGAAAGGCTCTGGCCCAAACTGTCTAAAGGACAATCAACACATATTCTCTTCTTCTTTAATGTGAAGCAGTCCAACTGCACATTTCATCTTTTTTTCTTTTTTTTTTTTTTTTTCTTTGTCTGTTTGACTGATAGATGCATTGGTTTGTGAATGTGCTACTGTTTGTGTTTTGGACCAAACTCTGTTGAGTTGTCTGTAGCAAAGGGATTGAAAGAAAGGGGGAGGATAGGGGTCTGGTGTCAAAATATTCAGCAGGTTCTTTCCTTTCCTGTGTCTCCCTGCTTGACTAGTGCTGATCCTGACAGGTTACGGTGGGCAAGGTGAGACATGTTGGTGCTGAGCTCTGTGAAGGTGGGAAGACAGAGTTGGCTTCAAAAGTCCCAGTGTGTGGGTGAAAGCTGCATGCTGCCACCACAGTGAGCTCGGTAAACAATATCCACCTTTAATCTTTGCCCCGTAATCTTTAAACTTCTCACATTTAGTCAATACACTCTCGCTTTGTTCCGCAACAAGGTAGAGTGTGGGGCTACAATTACATAGAACAAAAGAAGAATAAAAATAAGAAATTAAAAAATGAATACAAAAAACAATTATCAGGTGTGACAGACTAATATATTAGCAATAATACACCCTAGCCTGTTTCTTTTACATTCTAGCATTC
Organism: Kryptolebias brasiliensis; assembly: GCA_028566095.1. NCBI lineage: Eukaryota > Metazoa > Chordata > Actinopteri > Cyprinodontiformes > Rivulidae > Kryptolebias > Kryptolebias brasiliensis. Next base: position 16,219,380 of record JAOXNZ010000044.1, on the reverse strand, counting down.
TTCTTTGTTTGATCATTGTTCACTTAACAAGGAGGCAACACAAACACCAACTGTGTCATGGAGTAATTGTGATTAAAGGTGATAACGCAATTTAAAGCTTAAATAAACATAAAGTACATACGACACTGTTCTGAACAAGTTCTTCAGCCTAAACTGCCACATAGATTACTGATCACAACGCTCACCAATATCTGAAATAGTCACAAAACTGAATATATGGATTTTTGTTCTTGGGATTTCTTTATTTTTTTGTGTACAAAAAAATAGCTGAGCTGCTAAAGATCAGAACTGTTCAAAAATAATTTTGCACAATATTTTGTTGCTTTAGAGTTAGGGATTTAAAAAAAAAAAAACAGACACTCCCAAAATGACACTCCGTATGCCTGGCATATTGAAATCAAATATGACATGTTATACATATTTTTAACCTTAACTCAAGACCAGTGGCATTGTTGATTAGCAAGGAAGTCCATGCTAATTTTTGGGGTCCACTCTTTTCATGACGCCACTGTATCGTAGCCTTCACATGCAAAGTTTAAGGTTTTCTGCAAGAAGTAAACAATTCTTTTAATTTAGCCACTCCACTATAAATACATATAGGTGTAAAGAATTTGTGAAACTGTTACTAAAGGAGTAATTGCCAGTTTTAAAGCTGAAGCATGTTTCAGGATTTATACATGCTGCTAAAAGACCAGAGTTCATTTCCCATCCATCCCAATAATTCTAACATTTTATTTATTTTAAACTTGGTTTTGGTTTGGTTTGGGCTGGACAGGTAAACTATCTGAAATGAAACACCATACCTGGTGTGGGTAAAGCAAACATCTCTTGCCTTATAACTGAGTACTCAATCACATTTGTTTTTGTTTTTTTTGCCATCATTTATGGCAGAAACTCAGTGGTTCATAGGAATAACCATCCAATACTTAACAGGTTTTAGTTGTGATGACAAACAACATCAGTGACCTCTGTTTAATTACTGTTTCAGGATAACTCTTGGTTCACCTGACTGGCCAAAACTGGCTTTGATAGACCGGTCATTACCTGTTAAGTGCAGTTAAAACACTTAGAGCTTACACTTTTATGAAGTGATAATGTTTTATTCTTTATTATTGAGCAGTTTTGCTTTGTTTGATTTATATTTGCCTAAGTGGGATCACAAAATAAAATACATCCCTTATTCTCATTTAGCTTTTTTTACTTGTTGTTGTTGTCATTGCTCATTTTTATATGCTAATGATTTTTTAAGAGGGTGTCTTCATCATTTTATGACTAAAAATGGGAGTAAAAATTACATTAGTGCACATGAACTGAATAGGAAATACATAAGAGAACAATACATACACATCAAGTTGCTTTAATCCACAGTTCTGGTTGTATGGAGGACTTTGGTGTCAAGTCATATGTTTTTTTTTGAATATCTGTTTTTAAGTTATAATTACAAATCTTAATCATAGCTAGCACATGTGGCCAAATGAGTTGTGAAATGGGAAAAACAGTTTTTTTCCCCCCTCCATTACTGTGTTCAGGAAATAAAACACAAACTGGCTATCTCGTCGTAGCTATTAATATTGGAAAGCAAGTAATAATTACTTTTAACAAAACCACTCCGAACTGCCTTAATCTAAACACCACAAGTCTATGTGATGCAGACATACATGTTAAGCTAAGCTCTGCAAGCTGAGGTTACATTTGTGCATCAGGTCATTCCTGTAGTGGGCTGGTCCGGGTCGGCCTGCTCCCCTCTGAGAGCCCTCTCATCAAGTCAGCCTCTCCTCTGTTGCCCTCATCCCCACAATCCCCATAAACACTCATAATTGCCACATTAAACTTGAGTTTATTATTTTTCTCCAGGTGCAGGTGTGCAGATGATATGAGCCCCAGGTTGCATTTACATACAAATTGAAGGTTTTTATTAATCAGGCAGGCAGCAGGAATCAAACGGCAACACTCCATCAGGCCTTTAAATACATTTGGTGACATTTTTACCCGGCATTAGCATGATAGGGCAAGCGGAGTATAATGTACCAATGATTGCTTTTCCATTGAAAGCACAAACGGTTTCATTTTTCCTGTCATCTCAAATAAGTGTTAAAGAGGGTTTGGAGGCTATTGTGCGAGTGCCGTATGCTGGGGACTTGGGACCGCTGATGGCCATATTAAATAACCATTAGTGCCTGAGCTTAGATCATTGTGGCATCCGCCTCCTCTGAATTTATCCTGTGATTTCAAATGAAGGCAAGCTGTGCCAGCTTTCATAAAGTGCTCAAGCCCTCTCCATTTTTCCTCAAACTAAATGCATTACAACGGTAATTTTGTGACTGTTAAGATAACTAGCGTTAACAAGCACTTAATTAAAATGTACAATAAATAGCCGTCTGCAGCCTTATCTCCCCTCCAGAGCGACGCTGGTAGGAGGCTCCAATGCTCAGGCCGGCTGTTCCCCAGCTCGTTTGCAGATTAATTGCTTTTCTGTCTGGCGAAGCCTGCCTCTCTTGCAGCCAGATCGTAAATAGCCTGATAGGGAGTTTATCAATCAGGGCTTTCTACCTCACTGATCTCCCCCACACAGTCTGTCTATCTAACTGTCTGTCTGTTTGTACATCTTCCATTATCAAACAGACTCCATAAATGAACTTCTAAAAGCTTCTGTTATATTGAACCTTCATTTGGCACATGGCTTTAACTTTCAGCTCAGTTGCTGCTTCATATAATTTCTTTTTTTGTAATGTTATACTGATACAAGAGATTTAGCTTGCATATATTCTTGCTTCTTTTGTGTACAGACTTTACATACGATACTGGTGTTTCTGCAGGCTGTGCAACAAATGGAACAGTGTTAATTTGTGACTCTTGTTTTTGTAACCTTTACTGACACCATATTTATGTCTGTCTGTCTGCAACCATAGGACTGCTTTACAAGAGTGCATTTTGTGCTCGTTTATGTGTATACTAGGTGCGTACAAATGGACCCTAAGTATGTTGCTGAGGTTAATCAAACACAAGATTCACATAAAAGCAGCCGGGGGGTTGTGTGAGACAGAACACAAGCAAACTGAGAGTATTTACAGTAATAAAAATTAACTGCGGTCAGCCCCTTAGGATCACATTACTGTTCAGACATGTGCCTGCAGCTCCCACCTTACAGCTTTATGGACTTTCTCCCCACCAAGGCAACCTGCAAAACACTTTTTTAGGAAACGTAAAAGAAAAATTTCCTGTTCTAGCTTGCTGCCCCCCTCACCACCCTGAAGCTCCCCCTCCTAGGTTGATGGCCCACCCTTAACCTCTAGATGATAAATCTGCCTACAGAAGCTGTGAGCGGGAAGACCCCCGTGTTGGAAGACCCCCATGTGTCCTCTATGACACATCCTGTTTGTGTAGCCAGAGCTTCAACCAGTGATCTTCACACTCATAATTTATAGCGTGACAACACTTGCTACTTGTTATTTATATGTCTCTTGATTTTGGTATTGTGATAGTTTTATGTGAACATAAAGTTTATTTTTTTACATTAAAAAAAGCCAATAAATTATTAGGTAGCCTAATAGGAATGTCACAAATTTGAAGAATAATAAGATTTGTGCTTTTTGTTCTGTCAAGACAAACCAATACTTCCAATATTGCAACAAGTCTTCCTTACTGTACTGAGTATTAGAAGAACTACATTTTTGGGTTACTCTGAGATAACTTTAACGTCTATGACTGCTTATGTAAGATGACTTTTATGAAAGAACACAGATATTTTTCCCAGCAGGATCAAACCAACTTATCAGTGTGCTTGTCACAATGATTTCCCCCAACGAGAAAGTATTGTTGTGTTTTCACAGTTTCTCTTTAGTCTTGACTGACTGTAGGAAATTGGAGAGAACCACTGAGTGTTGGATGAAGCCCCATTTAGAAAATGTAACACCCTGGCAAAGGCCTCAGGAGGCTCCCTGTTCATATTTTGCTGTGCGAACAGACTGTCAAACGTAAGAGCCAGTTATCCTAACAGCTGAATTATTAGCTGTGCAAATGTTTCTGCTGCATGCTTGTGGTACCCAATAGAGGGAAATTGTGGACATTCATAGTGGTCTGAAGGTCTTGCTGACTGGTGGGCAGAAAAGGGAAAAGCCATTTGACAGTGTTGCAACAGTTATCAGATCCACTTTAAGGCACTGGACTGAACTGATTTAACATGATAAATGTAGGCAAGCTATAGGTGGTTGGTAGGACAAAAGTAAAAGTAAAGTAGAATCAAAGTAAGCAGAAAGAAAATGACATTTTGTAACTTTTAAAATTGCCTGCTATAAAGTAGATTGCAAAGCTGTATTTACCTGTTATGTGGACTTCATTCATCTCAGTTCATTTGACCATCCACTCATCCACAAGCTCTGTTTAACATAGATTTTATCATCTGTACTTGTACATGGGAGTCCACCAGGTCCTTCTACAAATCAATGTGTTCAGTCCCAGGTTTTTGTGACCATGCCAGCCATATGCCCCAGTCATCACAATAAACTCCCATTCCTTAGGTACACCAAACACACACCAGATAAAGACAATGAGTCAAGCCATGTATAGGGAATGAAAAACAACAAAGAGAAAATTTTCTTTTGAAGAAATACTGTGTAAGGAGATTGCAATTATCCACAGTTGAATAATTTATCACTCAAAGACTACAGTGATACAGAAACAGCGATGAACTTCTGGTGAGAAATTACCGGGGGATAGTTTATTTTTCTTCTTCTTGTCTTTTAAAATAGGCAATTGACAGTCTAGCACATTATTGCCACCTACTGGGCTGGAGCATAAATTGTAGAGCCCTTAGTTGACTGCTGTGGTGCACTGATCCATAAATAACATTGATTCAAACATGTGCATGTCAGTAAGGTCCTGGTTTGCACACAACCACAAAGAATTATTTTTGTCACAAAATGACCTGACCTTTAAACTGAAAGTTTATAATGTCATTTCTGTATGCATTTAATTTGCCCACAGTTAAAATATTTTTTTCTCACCCCAAGAACTTTATAAACATAATTGCTTTTCTTTGAAATATTATAGTAGCTTGCTTGATTGCTTCATTCTATCCTGGTTTATTGTGACTCTATGTTGTGACAGCCACAGTAGATACAATCAATACACACATCAACACTGGCCCTAAGTGGGTCAACGGACATAGACAGCACATTTTTCATGGAAGTACACAACAGCCATGAGAGTTTGCTGTTGGTCAACTTTTGAGGGGTTATTGCATAGGTTTCAGAAAAGAAATTAGATTAGAAGCTGTATTTCTTGTTATGCAGATAGCCTCATACAGACTCATAGACCCATTTCTGCTATGCCTCAAAGTGAGTTACCTGCCATTTTGCCAGCACTAGCTTTGCATGATTTGTGTGGTGAGGTTCCAGGATAAATCCCAACAGCCTCCAGCAACAGTAATTCAACCAGTGTGCATTTTCCATAAATAATTTGCTGCTTATTGATTTCCAATGCAAGAAGAGAAATGTGCCAGATCCGTCTTAAGGGGCTGTGGATGTTTCAGGTGCTCACTTTTGTTGGTCGAAGTTGTGACGGGCCATCTGTTGTGATCACAAGATTCAAATGTATTGTCCTGTGGAGGCAGACTTGTCACCATTGGGGATGTGAAACACAAATTGGGTTCACAGAGAAGGCAACAGTAGCTTGTTTTGCAACATTTTTGTCTGTCAAATTAAAGATATCTATGTAGGCAGGTAGTTCATATTCAAAGCAGATAATCCATCCATCCATTTTCTTTACCCACTTCTCTTTTCTGGGTTGCAGGGAGCTGGTGCCTATCTCCAACAGTCACAGTGCGAGAGGCAGGGTACACCCTGAACAAGTCGCAAGTCCATCACAAGTTAACATAGAGACAAATAACTATCTACACTCACACATAGGGACAATTTAAAGTTACCAATGAACCTAACATTCATGCTTTTGGGTCTGTGGGAAGAAACCAGATTATACCCACACATCCACAAGGGGAACATGCAAACTCCACACAGAAAGGTCCCAATGGGGGCAATTCTGCAGACTTCTCACTGGGAGGCAACAGCTCTAACTACTGCTTCACTGTGTCACCCAAAATAGACCATGTTATACTTAAACATGTTACTGTATTTTTATTATTTATTTTGAGTAGAGACTGTTGGTAAACTAAAATATTCAGGAGGATGAAACATGAGTTGGTCATGTCGACAAACAAAATACATTTTGTAAAATCAAATTTAGAAAACTTTAAGTCTGTTAAATGCTAAGGGTTTAACACACCATAACTATCCACAGCTCTATATAGGGTAAAGTTAGCTAAACTTCCAGTTTCAGGACTCTGTCAACTATACACCTATAACATCAAAGACTTACAGGGTTTATCAAGTTTCTCCAAAAGATGAAGGTGGAGAGGAGTTATAAGTCTTCTTCAGTAGGTGATTTGCTGTGGCCATCTTGTTATAGTGTCACCGACTGACTGATCAAGTTGTTCATTGGGCTGTTTGCTGGCACCTCAGAAAGGGGAGTCCAGAATTGATGACGTCTAATTGCTCTGTCTCATGTCAGCTTACATTAGTTCCTCATTTAACACTATCTGATAGAGGGATTGTATTGCACCTATAAAGGGAATGAGTATCTGTGTGTGTGTGTTTAGGAAAGAAAGATTGCAGTTTAGACACACCTATATATTCATTTGGAATAGGTGTGTCCACACTTTTTCCTTGTACAAATGGTTTTGAGCAAAGCACAAATGCAGACTGTAGCAAAGACAAAGAATGGTCATGTTACACTTCCAAAAATAGTTTTATCATATGACACCCTACCGCTCTAAAATTACATGGATGAACGTGTAATATAAATATTAATATAAAATAATTTCTGGTTAATCAAAAAACAACAATAAGCTGAAAATGTTTTTTTTTAAAACAAACTCACTATTAGGTTAAAGATAGAAGGACTGGGTATGCGTTGGACAGAAGTGAGCTGTCTTGGGCTGTGACTTGTATATGAGATCTTTTGACTTCCAAAGAGGTTTCTTTGCAATCTTAGGACAGCAATAAAAGCTTACAAAAAAAAAATCCTCTATGAGGACCTATGCAATGACCAGAACTATCTTGTACATGCTCTTGAATACTTTGCAAATTACATTTGCTGTCTTCAGTGAAAGTCAATCTGAAAGAGATCAACTTTCAGCAAAATATGAACAGGGGACAGGGTTTTCTTATTCAGATTTTATTTGTCTTTTTAAAGATCATATTAAAAAAACACTATTAGTCTAATGATTGACTATCATGGTTAGTTTATATAAAAAAGGGAAAACTTCCAAAATTAACTGGAAATGAGGACACCTTAGCCATAAATGTACCATCTATTCCTTCCATCATGTCTTGCACTGAGTGGCAGCTGTTAGGATGACTTCAACATGTTGGTGAGAATTGGTGTGGATGTGACGGCGAGCTGTGGAATTTGCTGCTGCCTCTCGCTTAGAGCCCTCTGAGGGCTTGTGTGTCAGTCCACTGACGACCTAAGAGCCATTAATTTTAGCCTCTGGAGTGGTTGTCGTAACAAGATCTGACACCCCTTTCCTCACAGCAAGGCTCCTAAATATACATTTATTTTCAGAGGGAGTCCCCTCGTCAGGATATGATGGATGCCGACTAATCAGATGCATGCAAGTGTGTGTCCACAGTCAGACCTCATGACATTGGTTTGAATGAGAAGTGTAAATAACCACAAAGGGGCTTCATAGGGGTCTTGTCTTTAGTGAGGATCTTAGAGATACGATACCCTGTGCTGTTGCTGCCTGACTGGGTCTATCTTAAGACTCCACATGGAGGTTTGGCATTCACCAAATCTCTGTGGGTTTGAGGGCAGGCAGGAGGAGGGCTGTCTGTGGCCTACAGTTACTCCAAGAAACACTATTTGCCTCTCATCTATTCCTGCATCTTCATGGTCACATGTAGATAAGCGGTCCCCTACTTGGCTTTGACACAAGTCCAGAAATTGTTATTTGCTTTATGGAACATGCAAAAAAAGTACATGCATCATCATGTGTTTTGGTTTCTGCATCCTTTAGACTATAGATCCTGCCTGACAGGCTGATTCTCTTCACCCATGGGTGCTGGGTGAGGGTTGGTGGGGGCATTAGCAATGCTGCTGCCTGTAGACTCTGTGGGGGTGGATCCTGGCAGTTCTTGGGGCACAGCAGATGGTGGAGGGGTTAGATGGGGCTCCCTGGCCTGTTGTTTGGCAAAAAGAAGTACAAAGATGCTTTAGATTACAAACTTTAATGTAGAGTGTAACTAATCCATTAGTGTAATACCACTGCACACAAAAACGTGACTGTAAATTTGAATTCATTACCTCAACACCCTATTATCCTAAACAATACAAAAAGGACAGTTAGAAGACCGTGCTATTCCACGATAGACATAAACTCCATATTGCCCAGTATGCACAAATTTGTAACAATGATTGTTTAATTAACACAAATGTACTCTTTTAAACAAACTAATTTCAGTATTTCAACATTTGATGCTAGCGCTCTAATTTCTTTAACAATACACAAACAATGCAACAGTGCCGTTTTAGGCCGAGGCCTACTTTTCGTCTCTATGTACTGCACGTGATTAACCTTCTCTCTCCCCCAGCGCTGCTCTGAGATCCAGTATTAAACCCTTAGATGGTGGGAGAAACACAGAAAGGAGGACAGAGAAGCGGAGGAGGGGGTAGGTGGTGTTGTTTAAGTGAAGAGCATGGCATGTCCTGGAGGATCTAATAAGCAGGTTGAAGCCTGATAAGGATAAGCTGTCCCTCTGGCTCTAGGGAGCCTTGTTTTAACCCCCCTTTCTCTTGCCTTCACTTTCCAAGATCTACTTCTTAGAAAACTATAGCAAAGGAAAGTGTAATCAAAAGAAAAGGAGATGAATGGAGGAAATATGGATAGACAGGGAGATATAGTATGATACGGCAGCAGAAGATGAGGGGAAATAGTTAAGATGAAGGCATGTATGATGATGATGAGAGGGCATGAGGGGACAATTGGAATCTGGGAAGGAATGAAAAAAAGGATAATGGCTTACAGGCAAAAAGAAAGTAAATCAAGGGAGCGTAGGAAAGTGGTCAAAAGTGAGGAAAAGAACAAACAAATGCCAGTTTAAAAAATGGAGTAAGGAAGAGAAGGATGACAGGAGAAGAAGTCGAGACAGTGCAGAGTTAAAAAAAATGGGGCTGAAAAAGACCTGCTCGTGTGTTGAAGCTTTAGATCCAACCTTCTCCCTTGGGGAAGAAGAGAGAAAGAAGAGGAGAAACATTGACCTTGCATTATTTATGCTCAGCGCTATTGGTCCAGGCAGACGCTGCTTCCCATTGTGTCTTCATAATGAGGAACCACTGTGAAGAGAAGGAAGAGGAAACAAGCAGGAGACCAGTCTGTCTGTGTGTGTGTTTTGTGGAGGTGGGAGGTCATTACAGTGTAGCATACAGACAGTTTAGTGAACAAGGATCAGGACCACAAGAAAATCCTGTACATAGTGCGCACACACACACATTCCAAGTTGTGTGTGATGTGGGCACGTGTGTGTAAGGTGTTTACAGTGTGAATGCATAGAAGGGGAAGGAGAGAGCAGAGAGGGTCAGCTGTCATTTCCTGAGCTCGTTTTCACCCTCATTTTCTTATAACAGCTGCAGGCAAGTAAACATGAAGGGGAGACATGTAAAGACACTCTGTCCATTGTCCTTATTAGGCTTATAGGAACTTTTAAGTAAAGCAAAAACAAAGCACTGCAAAATTCAGTGCATGTAATTTTGTTATTGCCCGCTGCCATGAAGGGTGAGCCTGTGTCTGTGTGTTTGTTTGAATGTCTGCTAGTAAACACATGAACCACTTGAGAGATTTTAATGAAACTCCAAAAAAAGTTATCACTGGAGGTACATCTACAACTGAATAAGTTTTGGAGTCCACCCAATTCAATATGGCCACCAAAGGTAATCAAACCTCAGCAAACAACAACGTGGCAATAACTCAGTTTTATAGATATTGAGCTAAAATTTGGTGGGGTGGTAGATGAGTCATCCCAACACATCCAGTGAGTACTAACAGACTTCACAATATATATGTTTAAAAACTTTGAATTCCAAAGTTTTTCAAGGCAGCGGGCAATATTAATTATATCACATTTATTAATCTTTATTATCTGATCTTTTCAATCAAGTTTGCTTTTTTAGCAAACTTTTAATTACCTTTTCAGAGCTCAACATCTTTTTTTTTTTTTTAAAGAAGGAACTCATTTTAGTTTCATTGTAAAAGCTCACACAAAGATCTGTCTTCTTTGTCTTTACCACCATAACAAGTATGTATACTTTTTTCACATTTTATATTTTAATTCAGTCATTTTCCTTAAACAATAAAGATTTGTATGTACTGGAAGTATGTGATTGTTCAGTATACACAGTTTGTTTACACCAATACTTCTACTTTGTGATGAACTAAACTTACAAAAAAATAAAAGCCACATGGAGCTTTACCATGTCTTTTAGAGCTCTGTAACAAATATAATACTAAAACCTAACACCATCAGCTCCTCCCACTCACCTTTCACCCCGCTGCTCTTCTCTGTGACAGTACTGTCAGTTTCAAATTTAATTACACAGAAGTTGACATACACAGTCCTTACCCTGTCATTACCCTGTCTGGGTCCACCCACTCATCATAGAGCTACATCAACACGCCCCTGAGAGCTGAGACGATCCTGCCTCCTGTCGAATAGTTGTGATAGTGAGTGTATGTGTGTGTGTGTGTGTGTGGTGTGGGTGTGTATGCGTGTGTGTCTCACTCTGTTTCTGTATGTGCCTGGGATGTGGAGATTTGTATGGTGTGTTAGTCACACCCTGTGTTATCAGCATCTCTGTGATGAGCATAAGCATAGCCCGAGGGGACGGGGGCTAGCGTCACAGATGGTACAGTGTCAGGGTCCTTGAGTGCGGTTTAAAGATGGCAAATTGCATCTCCGTTGTCTCCCAGGTTATGTCCCCTCACACTCTGCCTGCGATATGGTACCATCATGCAGGACAAGTGTTGAGTCTGAATCACCTCGTAGTTTGTGACCCGTGGAGCACCTTCCTACTTCTTTACAGCTGCCAGCAAAATATGACAATCAATGCTTTCCCTGCAACCCTGACCTAATCCTGTTATCCTTTTCCTTCAACAACCTGCAAGGGACAGGGGGCGGGATCCCAAAAGTCGGCAGCCAAGAGAGCCGTGTAGAGCCTGCCCCTATCGCTGTGAAAGCGGGCTTAGCTGAGGCACAATAGGTGTGTAATTTCAGGTTTTTGTTAAGCCAAAATCCAATCACATACATGACTGCAAGATCACAGAGAAACACAACAGGAGAGGGAGCCTGGGAGGTGGAGGTGAGTCTACCTCACACAAACAATCTCCACAACCCTGGTACTCCATTGATGACAGCTTGCTAACTAACCAACCATCATCACATAAATTAAGTTGACCCTAGATCTGTAGCAATGAGGTCGGAACCTGATTCATCCCTAACCTGGATCAAACATAAATGCAAATTTAATGCTATTTCTAGTTTTTAAATGATATCTCTGTACTTTGTTTGCACAGCAGCACAAATAAAAGAAAGTTTAAATTGTCTGTCTAACCATGTTTTTTCATTTCTCTAATTACAGCTATTATGCACAATCAGTTCCATATGAAAGAGCATAGTTTCAATCTCACCATGCTCATTTCATAAATGCCCACATAAGAACTTCAAATGAAATGTATAATGTCTATTGTGTTCTCTTGAGACTGTCTTGAGCTCAAGATTTGGGTTAGTTTGCAGTTTTGTTTTTGCCTCTTGTTTTTGCAGATGATAAATGAAATTAATACATGCATTTAATATTTGAAAGGCTGGGATAAATAATTTATAACCATAAGATTAAAAGTAAAGCATTAAAAAAGGAGACAGTCAGTAATCACCAGTACACAAATTCAGGACAAGCCAAAATGAATTTTTAACTGCTTGGGCCCTGCTGGTTTTTCTGTTCCAGTTTGTGTGTAGGGAGCTGTTGAATTAATGGTTTGCATCTTGACCTCATTCCACCAAATGCAGTCTGAGAGGTTTTCTTTGAAGCTGATTTATAGCAAATAAACATAAGGCCTAATGCATCTATTCAGTAAGTCTAATGAACGCAATACCTTAATACCAAGTAATGCTAATCCATGCCTGCTCACAACAGACTGACATGATCATTACCAAGATCATAATTATTATTCATGTAAGGCAATTAATGTTGCAAGTATTTCTATTCAGACAACTTCATTTGCATGTGGTTAGGACAGCAGAGGGAAGAGTAAAAAGTAGATGGGGAAGTTTTAAATATATAGATTTTGGAGGGAGCAGCTGTTTGATGGAGTATTATAACACTAGAAGAAGATTAAACTTAATGTTACAAGTGTTACTTTAATATGCAGCTGCAGCCAGTTTAACTTTGAACATAAGTAAATAGAAGACATCTGCAACTTGATATCTTATCATCTTGACCGTGTACAAAAAGAAACATACAAACTTTGAAATCTTTTATCTTCAAGATGTTACAAAGCAGTGTCCTCAACATAATAACCACAGATATCTACAAGATATCAAGAGTATTTATCTATTGAGGGGAAAAAAATAGGAACTTTTTGGCTAAAGCTCTAAAGATGTCTAGACGGTCCTGGAACTTATTGAGGTCTACCAGTCAAAATAAGAAGTGAACCGAAGACAATATAAACAATCTAACCAACCTGTTTCGACTTAAGATGAATATTTGTGGCCATTTATTCTGAATTTTGGCAACTGGAAATTCTTCTGAACTTGACACTTTTAAAACTAAAAAGTGGAGTTGTAAGACCTAGAAGAAATAAAACACGAGAGCTCCCAATGTCAAGATTTCAAATAAACTACAGACAAAATGCAACTGACCACACATTTAAAGTTTTTTGCTTTGTAATGAAAGCTCTATCATGCCCAGAAGAACACTTATTGCTGTTATTCTAGCTGAAATGTAAAATATAGAGATGAATGCAGCTTTAACATTCACATATTATGGGTGTCATATCTATTATTAGAATAGTGATGATAATGCACAATATATCCAGAAAGAATATATGCCTACCAAAGACTGGAAAGTAAAAGTGAAAGGGAGATTTATACTTTGAGGGGGTATGAGGTTTTATGTGCTTTTAAATGCTACCAAAATGATGGTGGTTATTAGAAGGTATCTTGGCATTCTCCACCAATCACATCAAAGGAGGAAATCTCCCATTTTGAAGCCAACACATGAGCTCCTCATCTGCTGTAGCCAAGATTTTGGGATAGCTCACAATGAAGGGGTTGTGTGTTGTGTAATTGTAACAGATTACTGTCGTTATATGTCCAGGTATTCCATTTTTCTTGTTCTCTCTTTCAGCATCAGCAGCTGATTAATAAAAATCATGCTTTCTTAGACCAAATAAAAGCTTTATTCTACCAAATGGTGAGCAAAAAAAAGGTAGCCCGGTATAGATATTTCCATCCAGAGAAATGAAATATTAAACATGTTCATTATACCTTCAATTTGCAGTTATTTCTCATTGCACACAGCCATTTTCCCATTTTCCCTGCTCTCTTATTGGCACTGTGCTGAAGGCCTTGAGAGAAATCTCTCTTTTATTATTTAAATCCATGCACAGGGGCTGAGCCAGGCGAATCATCTCACGTCTGCTGGCCTGCTCCCTAATTCTGATTGGCAGCTTGATACACACTCAGTGGATGGAGAGGGTGATAATGTCTGTGACAAAGAAAAAAAATATCTCCTGCCTGTTATGTTTTTATTGGTAGTGGAGAATATGGAGTTCACACACAATAAAAGTAGCCTTAGTAATTGGAAGTGGCAATGGTCTGTGTCCGCGAGTCTGTAGGGCTGTCAGCACAGCGATGTAAATTTCTTTGACATGTTTTTGTCTGGATAAAACTTTAATGTTGTGGGTGTGACCAATCGGATGCAAATGTTGTTTTCATCCCTCGCCGATGAGGTGACCTCTGTCATTTCCCAGGGGAAATCAAGCTTTTGGAAGTATTTGATAGCTGCAAGTCCACAAACACACACACACACATACAGTCACGTTCTTGCTTAAGAAAACACATAAATTGACCTACTGTATACTTATACAAATACTTAACCCAAATACTGAATAAAGTGGGGGTCACACACTCAGGCATAAATAAAAACCCTCACCTTCCACAGTGTAAATGCACAGATATGCAGATCTACACTGAATATAGACACATTAGTGCTCTTCGAACCCTCCCCAAACCCATCAGTCATTGATGGTTGGATAACACATTCGACATGTGACCATTTTGTTTACCTGCCTGTACTCAAACAGACCCTTGATTGGTCCAAAAACTTTAATGGTTTTACACATATAGGTGGATTTTGCAGGTTCCCTGACAGCCTGTCATGACCTTTGACATGATAAAGAGGCCACATCTCTCAACATAACTAGCCCAGACTCTGCTGCTTACAGGATTCTGCACCCAAAACATAGACGCACAGAGAATGCATTTCTTTTTGTGATGATTCACGTGTATGCAAGTGCCGTGCTTGTGTATGTGCATGTCTTGTGAATAATGCTGCATGCGTAGGCCAGCTTTAATACTGGTCTGAAATAACAGGCTCTTTTGTACGTTGTGAGGCAGTCAGCATCTGAGACCAATAAAATAGTGGCCCTTGGGTCACTGCTTGAAGGATGGAGGAAGATATAATCATACACAGAGGACACAACACCTTTTTTGTGCTTTCTCCGCATATTTGGGCACAACGAGAGCGTGGGTCCTTCATAAGTTTAATATTTTCACAGTGTGACCTTTTGTCACTAATAGAGTGGCTTGCCAATAAGTGTATATTGTGTCTTTAGGGGCTGCGGCCATATTAGTGTGGCAATTGGCTGCAGAAAGAGGAGGAAGACTAGCTGCGCAGAAGAGACACATGGCGTAGAGGCAGAAACAGACAGGAAACACATGTGTGTGTTTATGGACGATTTATGTGTGCCTGCATATGACTGCATATGACACTGTGATAGTGTGTTGGTGTGTGAGGTTCCGCATGTGTTGGAGACGTGGTATGAATAAGTTCTCGTTTTTTTTTTGTTTTTTTTTGCAATATACTTTATAATGACATTTGGAATGTCTCTGGAAAATGGAGCCTAAGCCAAGGAGGTTCACAGTCAGGAACCACAAGCCAAAGTTAAGCCTCAGCATTGCAGTGAACCATATGCTAAACCCGTGTCATGCTAAACTCTGAAGACCCAGCAGCAGTGACTGACTAAAGCCATAAGATAAACACAGCAGCAAAATACAATTTGAGGCTTTTTTGGACAATTTGTTTGATAGAAAACATAACTTTCTGAATGAGGACTGAACTTTGTTTCTTTTTGTAAATGTGCCATGTTGTTTTAGTGGGAATGATGTCTCATTATCTTACATTAGGCTCATGTGCAGATGTGCTTTGGACTGAAGTTTTTCAGGTGGTGATATTCCTCATGGATTTCCTTCTAATGATGTAAAGTATATTTGACTACCTCTACCCCTCTTTCATAGCAGCAATGTGATTGGTCGGCAGGGACTGTAGCTCGAGCTACTAGCACCTGTTGTGAATGACTCCAGCAGTCTGAGAAAAGCACTTTATCCCCCGTCTCCCCAACAATCATTACAGCAAGCTTACTGGGTTATTATAGCCCAACCTTAGCACATTTACACTGACTGCCACATATCCTTGTGGGTGTATTCTTCATCTGATGTTTGATGTTATTTTCTTCAACCTATTTCATCCCCCAGGTTGCAAAGACAACTTCTCTTTATTTAGAGCAGGCAATAATTAGAGCAGACGTGCTGTTTGATTTCCACCTTGATAACACTCTCAGAATATTGTCAGAGAGTGTAAACATGTCCCGACTCTTAGTTTGGCTCCTTTCATTTGAATCATTTGTTCTTGTCGCCTTTTGAAAAACAGGTTGTTGTGGTGTTTGTACGTGTTTGTGCGAGACTGTTTCTGTTACCTTGAATTGTCTTTTTTGACGGTGCGAGTATCAGAGTTCCTCCGTGGTCTTGTTTTTTTTCTTAAACATGTAGATGTGTGTGTGTGTGTGTTGCATGCAGGTTAGGATTTTTGATCTTAGTGGGGCGACGTGAGTTGCCCTGGGCTGTGAGGCTCATTAGGTATGTACTCCTCTGAATGTGAAAGTATTTGTTAAACCACATGACAAGAATACCTCTCTGCTGCAACAGATGTGCTGTAATTAGAGAGGGCTTAAGTTGTCTTAGAGTTGTGTGGAAAGTCATCAGCAGCTGATAAGTTTTACAACAGTGCCCTCCCCATTTCTCATCCACACAAAAACACAATCACACACTCACTCATTGTGTGCAAAGCAATTCACACAGGCAAATGCCACATTTACAGTCATGTTTAAATGTTTTCAGTGCAATAAAACAATAAAATAACTTAATATGTTCAATAAACCAACTAACACGTGCTTTGTAGTCATAAAGTAAAATGAAATGTCATTTTCAGGTATTTTCTGAATGAAGACTTGGCTGACAGCATTTATATAAATGTACATACACCAGAAGAAAATAAAAATAAACAAAACAACCTGATGTAGCTGTATTGTTTGTAGATTTATTAAATTTCTTTTTAAAATGGTTTATTTTTTTATAAACAGAGAATATTTACTATATTCAGTTTTATGACTAAGGCAATAAGTTAACCTAGCATTCAAGCCTTTGGCCCCTGAGATAAAAAGGGCGACTGATCAGGGCTATTATCCATTCTGGAGTGAATCAAGAAGATAATGGGCTATCTGTCAGCATGAGGCCTCCATAAAGCCATTAGCACCTTTTGTTGTTCTCCTCCTGTTCTCCAAACGTGCTGGGCAGTTCAAAAAGGCAAACGAGGCAATCTGTTAGCTTCGCTTCAACCCTTCTTTGCCCCTGATTCAAGCATGTAAACACAGACACACTGACAAGCAGACACAGTTATTTAGACATGATTTTTTTCTGACTGTGTTGCATCCAGCTGAAATCTATTTAAGATGAAACGAAGGAAACCCTGACTTCATGTGAGGTATCATTTGCAAATATGTTAAACAAAAAAAAAACATACATACATATTCTGAAACAAACTATGATTTTAAAGCTATTTTCCATAAACAAGTTTGTTTTCTAATTGTGGTTGATTGACACAAGCTAGACACTCTCATTATGCATGTGTTTTTGCTCATTTGTCAGTGCAACATTATGGGGACGAGATGCACCTGAGCAGCTGCACAGAAGGCCAGGGAATGCAGCTCCCAAAGCAAATTCAGTGCATTCACACCTGGATTACTTGTAATCTGATCCCTCTTAATTTTTTTTTAGAAGCACAGATTAACAACAACACTCTCTTTGAAATTATTTTTGTCATTTTGCTTTATGCTAACCTAAAATTCAATTATATATGTTACAAAAAAAGGAAAACTGCTGTTAAAAGTAATAAAACTTTGATAAACTCTCTGTTTAATTTAAAACTGAGTGAATCTTTTTACCTCTTTGAGTTACTTGAACCAATTTTGAAAGCCTACAGTGGAAGAATAATGAAGCCAGCATGCGGAGTGGTGGTGCATCTCACTCAAGCTCTCCTTTTAATTTTTCGTACTTTTTGCACATACAACCGATTGCCACTTATGTAAAGAACACTTCAAACTACTACAGATCAAGTATATCCCTGCTCATCCATATGGTTGCACATATTAAACATACTTATCTATGTCTTTATTGTCCTTTGAAGTTTTAAAACTGTCAAATTAGCATTGATGAAAGAGTCTGCATTAAGCATCTCTGAGATCCAGCCAGGAAGCAGAACTGTGGACAATCTTTCTTCATCTCTCTCTCTTTCTCTTCCTACCCCTCTGTGCCAATGATCTTCCTCCTTCTCTGATAGCAGGAGCTCCCAGTGGCTCTCTTCTTTGCCTCCCTTTTTTTCTCTTTCTCTTTTTTCCCTCTCTCTCCTGTCTGTGTTGCCTTTGGCAAATTGGCAAATAGTGTTTTACTAACGTGGGTACATGTGTTAAGCGGGGATCAATTGTTTGTTTAACAGGATGCCTCTATTAGACTGGGAGGGTGTAATTAGTGGTGAGGCCTTTTCTTAATACAAGCAGCACTGGTAAGTGGGAGCACGGAGTAAAGTCTATCCAATCAATGCCAAATCTCAGGGAAGGATTGGCTGCGGTTTGGTTTTGGGAAATTACATTTATGATAAATCTCATCAGCGGGGTGGAGTCTCAGCTTTCAATAGAGTTGTCCTGATCATCCTACTGTGCATCTCTACTTGTTAGCCTAAAGCCAAAATCAAGTATCCATAATGACCGTGCACAGGGCATGGATAAAAGCCCCATAATGTTTGATTATTCCCATTGCTGTTTCACTGTTTTGCTTTGTTCACATCAAATGAGCTTTTTGAAACACCTCATACCAACTGTAGGCTGTTTGTCCCCACGCTTGCCAGCTAGGCAGATCAGCATGCCATGCCAAGAAAGTGCACACAACAGAGAAACAAAGCAAATCATGCCCATGCTGCCTCTTTTTCTTTCTCAACTCAGTATTTTGCACAAAGTCGCAACTTCTGCAAAGATTTTACAAATGACTAAGTAAATAAATAATAATAAACAAAACTGAAACATTTTGGAAAATCGAATAGTTCATGTATTTATTCGATGAGCATTATGTGGGCCACAATCTGCTCTAAAGACATTTTTTTTTATTGACTGTCTTTTTTTTGTGTTAAGTTTTTTTATGTGCGTGATTCAAAAACCTAAAATAAAACAAGATGAAGAGCCTTTGCAATAAATAAAGTAAATGTGTTAATCTACTTTTTGCACTGTGAAAAAAGATGTTTAACGTGCAAAAAATCTATATAAATTCAAAAGGTATGCAAATACACAAATATGTGCACATTTAATTGCATATGTGCATTAACATTTTCAGTTGCCTTAGGAAAGATAAAAACCTACTGACAGCTCTGCTTGAAAGTCAGTATCTCAGTTGTGTGTTAAAAGAAAGACTTGTGGATATATGAACATCAGATCCTTTCTGGATATAGTAACTGATTTGTTTTTTCCAGAGTAAAAACAAATCAAAAATACAATCCATCATTAGTGGTCTAAATCTTCAGATGAACCAAATTAGACAAACCCAATGAAACATTTTCACAAGCACAGCACTCAGGCTAATTTTATACTCCAAACAAAATTGTATTTGGCATGTTCTCATACTTCTGTCAAACATGATGCTGCAGGCAAATACAAGTAAACTCACCGCAACTCCAGCTATATTCATTAAATGGCACCCATGTCAGATCAAAGAGCCTGCGTGTCACAGCAAATGCAGATACAACTCACAAGTTCCCTTAAAAAACAAGAAGAAAACACTGATATCGAAAAAAGGCAAACCAAGTATATAAAAAAAGTCTTATGATACCTGTGGCTTGTTGCAGGCAAGAGTGAATTTGGGGCAGCAAATGAGTCAAAAACTCAGCAGCATGCCCAGGGCGTAACAACTGAAACTAACTTAAGGGCTTGTTGATGTTCACACATCCAGCAATCACAAGCATTAAAATAAAGTCAGCCTTTATTAAATGTATTGTTAGCTCTACTATAAAATGTGCAGAAGTGAGAATGTGGTATTAGGCTTTGACATGTTAAGCTGTGAATTTGTGAACACCTGTAATGCTATAAAAACACTAATGTGCTCACTTGTTTTCCACACAGAAGTTAAACAAAGAAAAAATCACATTATAAATAGCAGTGTAAAGTTTAAGCTTGTGTAAAGTTTTACTTTTTAAATGTTAAGCGAAATTCTAAAATGCAAAGGAAAATATATTACATTGCAATACTGCTTTAATGTCACCTATTCGTTTAAAAAGAGTCTTACACACATTTATTTTTGCTTTTGTACTAACAGATACTAAGTATAATATGCTGAATTTTACTCCTTAATTCATCAATCAAATGATCTTGCTATAAACTTGCATTCCTTATTTAATATGCAACAAAACAGTGTGTGCTAGAGGCTCATTGGATATTTCTCTGGGGTGTTGTCTGAGTAGGCATGCTATGCTAACTGGCAGCTGCAAATTGGCAGCATGCACTGTGTCGAGTGACTGACAGTCTCAAAAGCTACATGCCAGCTGATCCCGTCTCCTACCCTCAGCAGCCTGCCATTGCTGGCCATTGTTGTCTTTCCTGATTTTACACACTGGTTAAACGGTGGTAATGAAGCCAAACTGGTTCTTAAACAAAAACTACCTAGCAGACTAATGATAAAACCAACTGCATTCAAATAAGGGATGTTTATGAATCATTTTTGTACGTTATGTAACAAAAGGAGCAAAAATCGTTTATATTTGACTCATTTGAAATGCAATTTTAACTAATTCACAATAGCAACAAGCTATAAATACTAGCTATCTCCAAATGTGGTAAATTAAGACAAGAATAATTGCACTTTCATACGCAGCACTCATTGTCCCTTACAGAACACAAGACAATAAATAATTTTATAAAAACACAATGGTGAAAAAAAAATGAATGATTGTTTCTAGATAAACTGTTCCCACGACTATATATTTGAAAGGTGTAAAACCGGGAAAAGTGGCATTTCCATAGTAAGCACTAAGCCAGTTTTACTTTCATTACATTTCCAATCTAAACAACCCAGCCCATTCTCCAACTAAGCAATAAGTGGCAGAGTGACATTCGAGTGGGGCCACCCCTTCTCATCTATTGTTGCAGCTTTTGAAGTCCCTTTTCAGGTCATTAAGCTCCATTTCCCATTCACAGAGAGCTTGTGTGGCAGCCGTTTGAGCACAACAATGGACCCTAATGACTTAACGCTTCTGTTTTTATTCTCCACCTCTCACCCATCCCACCTCTCCCCCTCCACCTCTTCACCCACTTCTCCCATCGCCCCTGCAATCGTCCCCTTCACCTCTTTAACAGTTTGCTTGCACCCCTCATTTGGCTGCCCACATTTTTTTATGGGGCTTTGTAATGGTCTGCAGCTGTGGGGTAAAATCTGGGTGTAATGTTAACCCAGGCAGAGAAGGCTGACCCAGCGAGCAGAGGTCAACATATTGTGCTAGTGCCAGGCCTATAGGGTCTATTAGACGCTATAAGGGTTATTTTCTGACTCCATGGTGAGCCTTTTAAACAAGGCTCATTGCTGCTTTTGTCACAAAGTGCTACTTAATGAGTCATGAGTTTAAAATCTTTGTGTGGATAAGAGGAGGAGTGGTAGAGTGGTTATATTGGGTGCTGAGCAAGTCAAATGCTTGTTCTCATGCTTTGAGCCAGTACCTGACATGACAGTATGAAGCAAAAGAATGTCTTGAAGACAAAAAAAACAATGTGAAGAATGAAAGAGTTGGATGTAACTGTGCTAAACATGCATAGTGTTGTTCACATATCCATATACAGGTGCATGCTAGAATACTTTAAAGCAACCATGGCACACTAAAAATAGACAAAGATAAACTAATCATTCCATTTTGTGCAATATGTTTCCTCAGAAATGTGCGTCACAGCAGTTTTTTCTCAGCAGAACCACAAAAAGCATAGACAGTTTATCCTCCTTCCTGTACAAGTGGCTAGCAAAGCCATAACTTGATTTAAAAACAACAACAAAAAAAACAAAACAACAAAAGGCACAAAGGCAATCGGCAAAATCAAACTGACCCCTGTCACTCTCCCTCTCTGCAAGTGGCGTAATCTTAATTAAATCAGCCTCACAGAAAGATGTTGACACTGAGAGATTGCAAAAACCTGGGAGGCCTTTGCGAACCACTAAAAGTGCTAGGAAAAGATGTAGGAAAAAAAATTGTTCCACCTACTCATTAATGTCTCCTAAGGTGTTCCACTCCGTTATGTCTCACTGTCTTCGGGTGATAATGCTTCTCCCCACCCCACCAATCCTCTACTGACCAATTTGATCACTCATGGTGGTCCAGTGAAGATGCCTCAATTTGTTAGCAGCATCCAGCTATTACAACCATAGAGCAGACTGTCAACATATGCCTCTATCACCAACACTGTACAACATGTCCATTTGAACAGACCCAAGATTAGGTAGATGTCATCCTAGCCAGCCTATGCAGGAGATTATTTATTTTGTCAGGCCCAAACTATATCATCCACCATGTTTGAGTTATTATCAAAATCAACAAATGCTGGCTTCAGATAAAGAGCAAACAAAAGAACGAGGGGTCATGTCTACAGTTTGGGTTCACTGACACGCTTGCTTTCATGACTGCTGAGTCCTCGTCAAGGGACCAATCCATCATTATGCTCTCCATTGTGCCTTTATTGGCATCCATAGAAGCATTTATAACCTTCCAGAGTCACAAATAATCACTTTTACTATCTATAAAGTCTGAGAGAAAGCTGTTGAGATGTTTTCTCACACTGCTCATGTCATCACACATCCAAGTCAAATTCTGTTGTCTTTTTCAGTGCAGTTTATGTAATTATATTATTATTTTGTTGTCCTAACTACAAGTTTTTACCACATAGAGATCATATCAATGTTAGCTATGTCATGTATCATACAAATTTTTACTTGATGATATATTCTTTTATATTCTTTTTGTAAAAATCCTAAATGATAATATTTAAATGCTGACAACCTAATTAAAAAATAGCAGGATCTATTTTCAGTCTAATTGTGCCTGCCTTTAATGATATTTTGCAACAAAGTTTTAAGACATGAGATAGCAAACATTTCAAGGAAAACCAACAACAGCGTTATCTATTTCATTGGAAATGCTTACTGTGCAATGAGAAGTGACAGAGTCAGGAAAAACCCAAGTCCTGGCTTGGCCAGATCTGCATATGAATGGCAGGCTGCTCCATGCAGGTGGCATGTGATAAGAGCCCTAATCTAGATGAAAGACCCCAGTGCAAGCCTCCCTTATTAGCTCTGATGAAGCCAGGGTGTGGGTAGAATGCTAATACCAAGATTCCTCCCTCCAAATCTAGCCTGGTTTCCACGGCTGACTCCCAGTTTTGTTGTAAGGAGACCATTGTAAACAAGGCCAAAGAACATTGCCGGGTGGCTCACATCAAAAAGTGAAATTGGCTGCTTTGGCACTGCTGCAGGCAGAAGGGCTGACAAATGTAAGGCCAATGTATTGGTGCCATCATTTGATCATCATTGTCTCAGTCACTATTCAGTGTCCATGTCCTGAATGTGAGCGACGGCAGATTTTGCCTTGGGGTACTTGTAATGCATTATGCATGTCCATTATTCATATAATTATTGACAATGCTTTTCACATTGGTGGTTATTCATTCATTAATTATTGCAGTACTTAATGCATTAGTATTAAGTATATTGTTAATAATGACAACCAATTAAAAGAGTTTCTGTATTTGCAGTGGCCATCTTTATTTCAAAACCAAATACTCCTCTAGAGTAGTAAAGTGAAGTTAATTTGGTCAAGGCTTGACTGGATAAGTAAGGCGTTTTACTACAGAAGAGAACGAAATGAGCTTTTCAAACTCATCAAAAAAGAGAAATTGCAAATGTTAACAAAAACTGTTTTGGGGAATTGCAGGCCCAGTGCTGAAAAGATAGCATCTAAGTAGGAGTACATCCTTAGAGCTATGCTACAGCGTAGGATGCTAACAGGGCAGAGGCTGAGGCATGCCCTGAAGCACCTCTGATTCCAGGCAGGGTGTCTGATAGCAAGATTGTCTTTTTCTCCCCCACAAATTCTCTTTTCTTCATCCTTACTCTCATAACACACACAATGCACTGCTATTCCCTGAATCTTAGATAGATCATGTCCAAAACATGGAGGGTAGGTCAATGCATCAATGCTAACTTAAATAATTTATTCTGCATGTGTACACAGCCTTAATTAAAGTTAATTATTTATGGCCACTACAATACTGGAGCTGTATTTACTCCAACAGTTAGGGAGCTGATTTTGACTGTTACCTACAATGTTGTACTTTATTTTTTTATTATGTTTACATGAAAAAAAAAAAGAAATAAGACTACCTTTCTACAAAAACAATAGGTTCCTACAACATTGTGATGTTTCATTCATAAAACCTCAACAATATTACTATAATATTACAATTATGACCTTCCATATGTGCCATTGGTGGTATGTTGCTGAAGCTTTTATTATACAGCCATAGCAATAGTTTCCCTAAGGTATTTTGTAACATCTGTTAAATGTTCATTGCATGATGAATCTTGCACTTCATGTAAGTATGTTAACATTGCTAAAATGTGACAGCTTACTGGGCATTTAAAATCCAACAGATATGTTGTAGGAAAGTTGAGGCCTTTTTTTAAATACTTTATACTTTAACAAACATTACTCTACATTGTAATACATCATTGTTACACATTACTGGTATAAAATCCACAAGTTTGTGGCAATGTTGTGACATTACTTACAGCTACTGTAATATTGTATGCAGACGGCTTTACAGTATGATCTACTGGTCAGTGTAGGTGCTGCTGGAAGGCAGAGGTGCACTTAGTCCTCGGTGGTGGTTACTGCTGTTCTCCTACATTAAGATCTTTAGTTCAAATGTTGGCTATGCGGACCTGTTTGTAGCCAAGTGTTTGGAGTATACCTTGCCTCTCGACTGGTGTTGGCTTGGACCCTGAACGGCAAATGAGAATAAAAGAATGGATGGATGGATGGATGGATGAATGGATGGATGGATGGATGGACAAATGAATGGATGGATGGTCAAACAATGTATAATTTTTAAATAATTATGTAAAAGAGGCCACATATGAAACTACAGTGATAACAGGTGATGTAACAATTGCCATAAAGTTGTGTATATTTCTTGACAACATTGCTTAACTGCTGGCAATGATATTGGTAGCATGATGCATTTCAGGGATATACACACTTTGAAAAAAACATGATGATCCATTCAAGTCTTTCCTCAGAAAGACTTGAATGGATCATCATGTTTTTTTGTCTTCTACTGTATTTCACAAAATTCCAGGCTTCTGTTAATAGTTTTTTCTGTTGTGATAACTCTTGGCTTTTAGTAAAGGTTTGAGACTGTGTAATCCTTTTAATCTTTAATCTCTACATGAACAGTATGAAAAGCAGTGACATCTGTTGCTTTGTTTTGATTTGTGCCCATAGAGAGTTGGTACATTGCCCTATGATGCTAATGCACTCCAATGTAATTTACCAACTTTTATTCTTAAACCCTTTCTATTATAGGTAGGACAATTATCTTCCCTTACCTTAAATTTGAAATGGGGACATTTTCTTGACTGCATACAAAATACTTTTATTACAATATATGTTAAGCCTAGCAAAAGTTAAAATTAGGAGAGTTATGCAGATTAGCCCATATAATGTTTAATAAAATAAAATTTTATGAAGTCTTGCTTTAGTGTCATTGGGTTGATATTTAGGTGTCCAATCACGCAATTAAAAAGGCCAGAAACACTTTGTTTTTTACAGAATAGCAGAATATTTAATTAGATGCATGAATAGCTCTTACTTTATAACTCCAAACCAAAAGACACTCCCAGAAATCTAAAAGCTAAGTTGTTTTAAGTAGTTGGTTAGTGGTTTAGTCACAAATGGAGAGACAGAGGATAACCTACATTCTAGAGTCAGTCTTAGTTTACCAGGATATTTGCACCCTTAACAATCTGCTTTTTAGGTCCAGGGTGATCTTCATTTAATTGTTATCAAATCTGTACTTCCAATCAAGATTGCCTGCTAACACCTCTAAGTCAAATATTTAATGAAACAACATTATCATTACAATTTCCTCTGCCTCGAGTGAAACCTTAGCTCCTCTCAAGGCTGAGGCTTTCTGGGATGTTTCCAGTATAGCTGCCAGCGAGCCTCGTCCTGGGACTGCTAGAGCCAACACAGCGATCCAGTTACTCTTCTGTGTGTTGCATTACAAAAAGAGCACATTTAGTTCTGCAAATCAGCTGTAATGCTATTGCCATCGATAAAGTGTGTGAAACATCATTCTTGAGAGTTATTCCTCAAGTCATTTAGCCTGGTAATTGACTTTTGAAGCAGTCTGAGCTGAGCAGTGATACCACAGACCAGGTGGGCTGGATACAGATATATCTATAATTTCTATGCGCACATTGATATGATGGGAGGTGGAGGCGGACGTCTTACAGCTCCCCAAAAATAGGAGCATCTTGGCTTATTCATCCTCTCTCCCCATGTGTTCCTTAAAGCAGATAATGCAGAAAGCTTCTGTACTGAGTTGGGGAGGCAGCATATTGATTTTATCTTAGATGAGGTCTCTGAAACCTCATTTACTCTTGTTGTCATCATGGTGGAAAATCAGTGTCTGACAAGCTGCATCCCCTCATATCTATCCCGACGGCCATCTTGGAAACTGTTGAGGGATGCTAATGTGTCTAAGCATTAGTGTTGTCCTCTTCCAGTAACGCTGTTGACAGAGCACTTGCATGATAAGATGTATGAGGTCAGATAATGTTGCTGCTGACTAACCATTGTGCTGTCTAAATAAAGCCTTGTGTCAAAGCACTGATCTGTTCTTACTAAGTTACAGTGCAAACACTGCAGAACATCCCAGGTGGAGCTGCTTTGACATGTGGGTCACAGTGAAACATGGCACTCCTTTGCCCAGAGGTCTTTGGGTGTTTGATGAACTGTTGTAAGAGATTCCTTCAGTGATTGCTGAATGGAGTGTTCAGTGATTGCACAGAAAGTAACAGCTAACAATTACATTTCATTTTGAAAGATTCATGTGCAAATCAAGACAAGACAAGTTGTGAAGTTGAAGACAAGATGCAAGACAGTTTTTCCTTTCTTTTTTTTTTGTCTTAGCAAGACAGGCACAATCAAACCAAACATTAGCCATTGTGAGTAAGCTCTTCCTTGACTCATGACACCGCCCTGCTTTCATCAACAAACAAAAGCCTGAGTGACAACAAAAAGCATGTGAAGGAAGCCTGCTCTCTGAATATGACTCACCTTTAAAGCACCTCAAGCCTTCTTATTAACTGTTTTTTGTTGTGTATCTATAGTACCTCATTCACCTTCAAGGCTTTCTGAAAATAAAATAAAATAAAATAAAATTCAACAAATATTATTATTATTAATATTATTATTATTAAAAAGGCTAGATATTTACATGTATCTATAAACAGCATTTGGGATCTTTTTTATTAAATAGAGCAAAATTGTGCACAGAGAAGTGATTCAATGTAATTAAACTAATTAAAGAAAATCATTAATAAAATATCACTGAAGCCAGCTGTTTACAGTGTGTGCTAGGGCCTGGGGGGGTGTGGAGATGGGAGGGAGACAGACAGTGTATTTTTAATATGTGCTTTTAAGGGTTCCCAATAGTGAAGGTCTTCTCTGGGGATGGGGGGGGCGCCTTTGTAACAGTCCCTTTGGAGACATCACAACAGCATCCGCAAACATACATAAGCAGAATTTCTGTAGAAAAAAAAAATGTTTATTTGTTCAAAGTAGTTAGTCAGGAAATTGTTTTGTGGAAACAATGCTGACACAACATTATAGTGTTCAGTTCAGTGTTAAGTTTTTGTATGCCATGTACTGACAGAGATATCTGATTATCAAGCTATTCATTAAGAGGTTTTACTTTTGGGTTGTTTACTCAAAAACAAAACCATGTGCCTTTTTTGTGTACATTTACAAATTTTGCTTAATTTGGATATTTTCTAAATTCTTCCATTTGTTCAGCTATGAATGCTTTAAATTGTACAATAAACTGAATAACATATGAAAAACTATTATAGTATCTAGTAGTCTAGTATTTTTTTCTCCCTGCAAGGATTTTTGCCCATGCACTGAAGTGTGAATAATTTGTTTACTACAACAGATGCAACGATATAGGTTATAACACTAAAAACTGGAAGTGTTCAAACTAATTTGAGGCAGATTGAATCTTGACACGATGGCACTCCTTACAGATAACTCAGACATCACACAATTATTCAACCAGTGTTTTTGTCATGTCACTTGTGCACAATGAAAGGAAGGTCTTTTCTAAGCCAATAAATGAGGGATTACTCTGGTGATTGGTGACAGGCTGATAAAGAAACGATGAACACAGTGAAACAGAGACCAATTAATTATGCATTTGCGTCTGACTGTCTGGCCAAAGGGACAGAGCTGCTGAAAAATGGAGGTCATATGTCCTCAAGTGGTCAGTGATCCTGTGTGCCACCCACTCAGTTAAAGTGAAGCTTCACCTATTATAAAACAGTCACACTTGTGGACCTTGACTAGAACAACTCATATGTTTTAAAATGAGAGAATTGTCACACTCAAATTTAGTTTTAAGGAAATGCTTTATGTATTTTTTTATTTAATCCAAGTGTCTACTTAGTGTGCACAATGGCACTTAAAAATGACTTGTAACTGTGTGTCGGTGTGTGCCTATGTGACGAATGGTCATGGAGGTGACCTCTCTTAAGAGCAGTCACTGGTGAGAGCCAGCATGTGACCCTTGGCCACTTAGGAACATTAATCACAGCCCTCTCCTTCATGCTTTTATCAGCCTGCTGAAAGCTACTGTCCAGCCTCTACCCCCACTCTTCATCAGATCACCCCTTCAGCCATTCATAAGGCTCTCTTCAACTTCAGACTGCAGGTATCACTCCGTCACTACACATTTATCAGGGGCCACTCTTATCAGCCAATGGGCCCAGAATATGGAAATGGGATCCCTGCCACTGATAAGGATGGCCTGGATTATCCCGGGCTCTCCTTCATCAGATAGCCACTGAGGAATGGTAACAGGCTGGAACATTCCACCATTGTTTTGCAGCTGTGCTGATTGAAGAAGAGCTATGAGGGGGAGTGCATGGGAGGAATATGTGTATTTGTGCATGTGTTTTCAAATATATGTCATTTGTGACTGAAAGGGCATCTATACAAGTACAGGTGGTTGCTTAGATTTCTGCAGTTATTGACTTGGGCATTTGTTTGCATATACATGCATCTATTTTTCATACATGCCCACATTATGTTTTCACACAAATAATAAAGAGGATACTGGCAGACCCACACATTTTTGTGCATTCCAAACTCACACATAAACTATGACAGAAAATTTGTGGGAACAGCATCCTTTTGTGCATGCATGATGATAAGCGAGTCTATAGACCAAAAAAAAAAATCCTTCCATTGCATCAGTTCAAACTAAAATAGGCCATGCCTAATTAGGACCTCACAACCTGAGCTGTTTCTTCAAAGGCAACCTCTCCTGTGCTAATCTGAGGCATTGCTTCATTATGAATTTTTCAAAGTCCCACCCAGCTGTCAAGTGAGCTTGTTGAGAAGGCTGTTATTAGTGCAGCAAGCATAGCAGGCACAAAGCCTAGTCTGTTGTTCTATGTTGCACCCACCCTCATGCAAATAGACACACACACAGGCTGGGGTGCACACCTTGACCCCAAGATGAGTTTGTCTGCCTCTGAAGGGCTCAGGTGTGTTGACTTGAACACACTCCTTACAAAGGAGCATTGACACAACAAGGAGGGTTCCTGTAAAATCTGTTGCAGCATGAGAGAGAGAGAGAGGCCCATCACAGCTTATCTTATCAGATGCGTTATTAGCTGCCATTGGTAAAACTATCAAAAAAACATTAGCTGACAAGAGAGGCCCCGTCCAACACTGGCAATAAAGCACACCTCTATTGGCCGTTAAGTGATTTATATGAGCGACTTAAATGGCTTTTTGGTAGGGTTTTGAGAAAACACAGAGGCACCGCTGTTTGTGGTTGACACACTCAGCTGAGTATGAACTCATAGGTACAGCAAGGGTCAGAGTCAACAAGACCTGCGACACGGTATAATGGGCTCATATAACTCATATTACGGGCAAGTCAGATTTTTTTATCACTCGGCATATAGTTGTCTGAAATGATGAGTTGAACTTAAACATAATACACTACAATGAAAAAAGTAAAAATAATTTCTGATTAAAGCCTGAATTCAAGACTTTAAATGTTTCTATAAGCATTATTTTTTTACAGGGATTCACTTGCATTTAGGTCTTCATGATAGAATTAAAAAAGCATTTGCGTATTTAACTGTGCATGTAAGGAGAGGGTTTTCTCACTCAGTGTTCTGTGCTGTATTTCCTAAACGCAACGATGAATCCCGGACTTCTAGCACTGAACAATTTGCAGAAGCACACACTGTAATTAGGGACTGCCTTGATCATGGGAAGCATGACAGGAGTTATTCATTTTGTAATAGGACTTAACCCAACGGTTTTAAAATCATTAGCTTGCCTATCTAACCTTAAGGCTGACACTGACCCATGTAGTATTTGCCACGAAGACTGGGGTGTAATAATAGTATCTGACTTCCCTGACTCTTCAGACAGCCTGGAAAGGGTGAGTGCGTTCATGCATGCAGACAGCTAAACAGATTTTAATTGCCTCTCCGAACAGCTTTGGTAGTGATATTTAAGTATGTGGCAGTGGTTCTCAAGCACACTCAAACAGGCCTGCCATGGAGATCACTTTCTGTGCACGCAGATACTGATCCACATCATTGATTTGACTACAACCATAACGCAATGCTACATTAAATAAAATAGACAGAAAGGTTAGGGATAAATGTAGCAAAAGCAAGTTCTCAGCTGGATCACGAGAGCCACAGTGGAGTGGGTTCAACCATTTGAAACACGACTCTGTGACTTTTTAAGTGAACATTATCTTGTTTCCCTAACCCCAAATTCAAAAGCCAGCCCTCTTGAATGACAAGAGCTGGCGCTGGCATGTCTCTGAGCTCTTGCTTCTTCAATTTTCTTTTTTGTAAAGATATGATCGAGTCTTCCACTCTCTTCAAAGACTTAGAAATATCAAGAACATAAAATCCTTGTTATACAAATCACTGTCACAAGCTGTATTCTTGACTGGCAAGCCTGACAGTGCACATGCTACTTGCAGTATTTCACACATTTAGCAAGGCTCTTATGGCGCACCGATACAAGCTGCAGTGCCATGAGAATGTGCACTTGGAGCGGCCATATCATACTTAAATCTCCATTAAATTGTCATTCTCAAGTTACCCCACACTTAATAAACAGCAGATTAGTGCATTCTTTGCAATGCCCAACACATATTTCCGCTTTAGAAAGTCCCACAAGGCCAGGTCTTGTATTGTTGGCATAACCAGCCATGTTAAATAGTCTGGATAGGGCACGTCATCTGCTCTGCCTCCAGCCCTTAACATTCAAGATGAGCTGGGTCAGTCTGCAGTCATCGCTGTGGAGGAAATCCAATGGCTTATGCCCACATGCCAACATGACACCCTCCTCACTGGAAAAATGATCTCAGTAACCTTTTTGTCTGCAGTGTCGCTGAGCCACATTTGGCAATGTTTGCCTTGTTCTTGTACACAGAGAAATATTATCACAGGGGACAGTGCACAAGGAAAGCATACATGCAGGCTGTATGGTTGAAATTAGCTTGTAGTCTGAATGACAATAGGAAGAGATGTCATATTGAAAGATTACTTGGGTTACTCCACCTAGTCTGTCTGTCACCTTCATACCTTCAGGGGGCTCTAATCACTTTACCCTATAATTACCTCCCCACAAAAGGCCCAGTTAAAGTTCCTGTAAAATAAACCTGATGCTATTGAGAAGAAGAGAGGCCCTTTCTTTTAATTAGGGCCATCCATCTTAACCTTGTCTACCTGAGGTGAAGTGAAGGGAACCCAGGTCAAGCTCTCAGAACGTTCTCTCCTATTGTCTTGTTCTGCCACTGATGAGAGCACAATGTGGATACTGACCTGCTCGCCACGACAACCCTTTTGTTGCCTACTTGCTGGCTCCTGGTAAGATTTGTGACATGAAAGGTCTTTTTTACAGTGACACAATACTTGCAATTCACAATGGGAACCCAACACTGCATGCAGAACTATTGTATGTGAAATGTATATAAAAACAGACTATGAAAAATTAAGTGTAAACTCATATCATTTAGCAGCTGTTGGTATGACGTAACAGATTTTCTCCTAAATGGACAACTTGAGGCTTGTGGGAATTAATATTTTTTATCTTTCCATTGGCTGTTGTTCCAAGTAGTGTCTAGATGACATGTTTGTACACCTAATACTTCACTCTGCTGCTTCATACACCTTTGTACATATGACCTGTGAGTGCATCTGTCTGTATTCAAAGTTTCATATTTTTGTGTCAGTATGTTTTGCACACTGGGTGTTATCACCCATGTGTGTTTAGTCAGGCACCAGACAAGGCAATGTTGTGTTTAGAATCTGTATTTCTTCTCCAAAAGCTGCTAGGTGAGGAGCAGGGCTTCATGATCAAAAGTAGTGTTTGTTTTTCCTTCCCAACCCCAAAAGGGAGAAACGCCATGTCCCAGCAGAGCACAGACGGGCAAAGTGCCTCCCACAGATCAGCTCTCCAGAGAAGATTGTTCTCCCCAGTGTGTGTCTATGTCTTGTGTGTGTTGTGTTTTGCGCTGTTTCATTGTTCCCTTTTCTACCTTATTCTCTCATTCTTTCCCCCTTCTTCGCTCACTTTAGGTGCCACTGGCTGTTACCTTGAGCTGACACTGATGCGCGCTGTCACCCCTCCTGCAGCTGATGGTAGAAATGAAACACACTTGCATGCACACATATACACAAAATACCTCTATATACACACAGAGATGACTAAAAATCACAGGCCTTTGCATAGTATCTGTACACACAGCCGTCTTCCTCCTCATCCTCCATCTTCTCAACACTTCCTTCGTATCTAATCCCACTGTATCCGACCCACAGTGCACTGCGTGTGCTTTCATCTGTATTGAGATGGTGCAGTTGTATATTATTCATGGGTCGTGCGATCTGGGCCTTGTGTCATATGGCAGAAGTAATAAGATGGAGTACTGGTGAGGAGGTGATGAACACAGGACTGGGGAGAAGGACACAAACCTTCCTCTCCTGTTGCCTTACACATCTCTAACCTCTTTGTATGCTGGTGCACAGTACAGCTTTGATTTATTTTAGAATGGATAGCCCAAAATGCAACTACGCCTTAAGTTTTATTGTGAAACAGTGTAGTACCTCTTTCAATAAGGGTCTGTATGGCACAACATTGGAGCAAACCAGAAACTGTGCGTTTGAGAAATCTACAAATAAATTGCCATAACAGTTGTAAAAAGTCCCGTTATTGATGTTTTACATTCGGAATGCAAAGTTTCTAATATAATTATAAAACATTCCAACAGGTAGGGGTTCACATTCACAGATCCATCAACACAACTTAAATTAATTTAATCCAAAAAATTGTTTGTTCTTGTTTTGCAATGTGGTGTGGGCACACTAAGAACAGTCCTCCTTGCACTCTGGCGTTACTGACAGGATACTATGACAATCAAAACAATGAACAAAGTTTTCTTCTTTTAATTCTGACAGTGCATCACAAATGATCATGGAACAATAAATATTTGTTTTGGCTATGTTTAATAAGACCTAAGCATACAGTCTGATTGCCTACATTTCTAACTCCACCAGTTCTTTTTTTCTTTGCATGTAACAGTTTATGACAACAAAATAAATCATATCATTTTCTCCAACATTCTGTGGGTGTGCAGTTAAAAGCATCTACAGCACCTTCTGAAAGCAGGTGGATTTCATTTTTTGTCAATCAGGCTCTGAAATTATTCTACTTAGTTGTTGGAGATAGGTTGAACTTACAATGTAGTGCCTAAAGAATAGTCCATTGCATGCAGACAATGGACTATTCTTTTTTCTCTGTATCAGTGGCCACTGTCTGTATTGATAAAGTTTGGAAAAGGCAAATAAAGGATGTTTATTCCCCCTTAGTCAAAAAAAAAAAATGCAACTGTTCCATTACATGCAGGAGCAAGACTTCTGACCTCCCACAATGCCGCTCAGCTTTACACAAGGAGTGAGTGGTGGGGGTTGGGAGTGCTTTTGAGGGTGGAGGGCAGGGCAGAGACCAGACCAGCTGACCATTATTGGCGTATCAGAGGCTGAGTCCTGGTGTGCAATGTCTGAAGGCGACATGTGGTTCACCACCTGGCCCCACTGTTTGACCCACTGGAGTGCGAGAGAGAGCAGGGACAGCCTGTACAGCCATTTGCTCATCAATGGAGGGCATCACCGCCACTTAACACAGCTTATCGATCTGTACAGCCTGCAGGGCCTCTGTTGTGTGTCCGTTTCCTATTGATTATTTCAAGTCTATTCTTATTGACTGCATCCTCTCCTTTCTAACCACTGCTCCCCTCCGTCTGATTCACCGGGGGATTTTTTTAAACAGTCATTTGAAATTATAATCTGTGTGAGTAAATGTCATAATCGCCCCTAAGGCCTGGTGCAGATTGGCTGGAGAGCAGAGGTCTCTGAGGTCAATGACACTGGTCAATACTGGTCCATTTGTGTTATGGTTAGTGTAGTAGTAACTTCACCCAAAATGGCTGACCTCAAATCCCTCTTCCATTCACATCAACCTCTATATGGATCCATTCCTTCTTAATTATAGTGTGCTTGTAAAAGATGCAACACAAACTAATATCACCAACAGTGGCAATTCATTTGTTATTGTTTCAACAAGTAAGGTCTGTCTTCTAAGTGTGTGTGCGCAGTTGTGTGAGTAAATGAAGAATGACGCACTTGCTGACTGCTCATCAATGCTTCATAGGTTAGATCATTAGATTTAAAGTGACAGAGTTACACAAGGATAGGGAGTGGGGGTTGCTTAGATAAAGATTGGCATATTGCTATTGATTTGCCACCCTTGGGGCTTCTTCTGTTACTATGGTTATAACCGGGGGGGTGTGACTGGGGGATTTAGGCTTGATGACTTTGACACAAGGGGAATGATGTAACCATTATGATTTTGACTTAAAATTAATTTTTTATAGTCATGTTTAAACAAGTTCCTAATTCTTTGAAATTTTATGGCCTGGTACAGGCTTGATAACTCATCACTTACCTCAAATTTATTGCACTGGATTACTGAGAATTAAAGCTGGTATGTGGATGTCAATGTGGATAACCATCTGTGATCCTATAACCATTATTTTAACCCATGACAACGGCTGTGCTACTTGTGCGAGTCAGAATTTTCATTGTGACCTGATAGGGGTATGATAAATTCCTATTGCAACTCATGCTGGACTGACAAACTCCTCAGCTGTCCTTCTAAAGCAGGCTGAAATAAGAGCAGACCTCAAAAGCTCTTTGATCTTTTACTGCCAGGGTCAGGGTTGAAATGACGCGTAAATGAGGGAGGAATGAGTTTTCATTTTGTCAACCTGTTCTGTTATTGTGAAGCAAAAAAAGCCTTTGGTGTAACATGACATGAGATTGTTTTTTTTTTAAGTGCCCACATCAGTGGAATGGCTGAACATGTTTGTGCTCTCAGTTCACCTACAATGCATAGAGATATTTACTGTGTCCAGTTAACAGCTGGACACTACCTTGACAGAATAGGTTGTGTTAGCCAGAGCAAAAAAAGTTTATATTCACATGAAAGCATGTGTGTACAGATGCTCATTGTAAGCATTTTTACAATTCAGTTATTTGTGGAGCTTAGTCTACTCCATAAATGCACCTGCTGGCTTGTGGAGCTCTGCAGAGAGATGAAGAGGATCCTTCACCAGGATGTTAGGAGAGCAAAGAAGCTGTGGTAAATACTTGGCTAAAAGGGAGCAACCTTTGTAGCTGTTTACAGAGCGTAGTCGGTGGTGGAGGTACATAAAGGCAACAAAACATGATCATTATGGGGTGCATTTGTAGTAAATCGCAGTACAGAACATCTCCTTCCAAGTGCCGACATCACCCACGCATTGTTCTGACTACAGAGAGAAACCCCCGGAGCTGACAAAGGCAAAGGAAGAAGAGGAGAGAAGGAAAATCGGGTGCCATATCCAGTGCTCAAGTCTCGGCTTGTGTTCAGTAGTTCGATATTACACCCACCCCACCTATTTTTGATTTGAACCTGACAGTTCTTTCAGAAGTGCCTTACTTCATATCACAGGGAGAAAGTGAGAGCGTTGAATTCCATGAAATGTGAAAGATGAAAAATGGAGAAAAACACCCTCCCCCTCCAGTAATATGAAAAGGAAAACATCCAAACACAGACTGAAAACAAATACATAAATAAATAAATCAGCAACAGGAGTTGCAGTTCAGCAGAGAAACATTGCAAAAAAATTGCAGTGGGGAGATTTTATATTGCGATCAAATCAATAATTTATTTGCCAGAGAGACACTGTTTCTGTTCACCATAAGGTGAGAGAAGAGTTAAGGATAGGGAGACTTTTTTTTATTATTATTGATGCTGTGATGCACAGCTCACATCTGGTGTTACACTGCTAGCCCCCCTAACAGTTCACAGCAATGCCCTTTGCAAAATGACTGAAACACTGTCAATTGTCTACACACATGAGCTGTTGGTGGCAGACTGTGTCAGGTCCAGGTTACAGAGCCTTGTGAAATTCCAACACTTTCTCCTCAGAGCAAATACAAACAGTTTAAAAGTTTACTTCTGCACTTTTTAAAAAATAGGAATGTGTTTTAACTTTTAACTAAATTGTCATTGTTAAGTTTCTTGAGAGCATAAGTCTTAAGACACTATCATAGGAAGCCTGTCTAAGTACAAGACCACTGTTATATGCTTGGATATGACGGGTGGGACTTCAAGCTTTGGTGTTTTTTGAGCAAAGGTTATTTGGTCATGTGAAGACATAAAACACTTATAGCTTTCTTGTAACCTCAACTAGACCTTGTAGCACACTTCATGATTCAGAGTCTTGTTATACCTCCCTAATGTCATGTCAGTACCAATGCTCACGGTTAGCATCACTCCTCCCTCCCATCATCAGTAACTTGGTCAAGCCTAAATGACCCTTGCCAGTGCACTGAGAGCTGGCGTGAACTTAATCACTTGAGCAAATTGAAACCACTCTCTCTGCAGTATTTTTACAGGGATATAGCATATGACCTTAGCTTATGTTGACTGACCTCTGCTTTTGAAAGGACTCAAGGACTAAAAAAACACACTAGTGTTCTTTTTCTTGGTCCTTATTAGGTTAAAATGCCTAGCCTTCCCTGCTTGTTGTGTGATTTACAACACAGTTGTAATCCTCTCTGAGTTGACATTTAGAGGATGTGGTAAAAGTGGTGTCTTCAGTGTGAATGCATTTTTATCAGCAGTAAGATTCACCACCTTTTGAAGGCCTCCTGGGCCTGTAGTAAAATTTCTGACCCCGATTACTGGTTTTCAACTTTGGCTCCCTGTCAGCCAGGGGAGTAGGGTCAACAGCCTTCAGCGTCAAAAGAAAAAAAAAAGGAACAAAAAATCCTTAGTCAAGTCCACATTTGATCAGAATCCTATGTTTTTGATTCTTAGTATACGTGAGAAAAATAACATAAAGGAAATTAAAAAAAAATAAAATAGATTGTCACTTTGTGCATGGGCCCTTTGCAGCTATACATGTGGTGAAACACATGAGAATGTCAAAACGCAAAGAAAACAACTCTGTCAGGCAGACAAAAAACAGGCTAGCTGTTAGCACATGTTTACCTGTTTCTGTTCTTTTGTTCTTTATCCCTGAGCTCAGAGAAGGGATGTCAGGGGTATTGAAGGACTTACACACACGTTCTCCAAGATCTGCTTTCACTCAGACTTTGTCATGTCATAATGTTGTAACACAAAAAGACATACAAGTCTATTCAACATTTTTGCAGGGACTACTTCTCAAGTGCTGGAATTTCAGGGCATATAGCTGCTCCCCTATAAAATCCTCAATGAAATCCTCTATGCTCTTTCCCACATTCTTCTTAATCGTAAACAGGCTAGCACATAGTATTGCCCCTGCACCCTTAATACCTCTTTAAATAATAAGTATTTAGTCTTGATTTATAGATGCAGTAAAACTCTTTAAAGCACAGCATAATCTTTCATTAGGGATCCAGAGGAAGATGTCAGCCATAGACATTCTTTATCATCTTTACCACATAGAGTTTTACCTGTACATTTAATTGTAATAAAGATAATAAAAAGCAGCTTTGCTTTAGTTTGCTTAAGTTTTAAATAGTCAACCTTACAAATTGGGTCAATTCAGCTTTTTAAAAGTAAGAATAACAAAAAAATCACCTCCATTGTAACTTCAGTTTATTTGCTCATTCTTCTACAGTCATCACCTTTTTTCTACTAGTACTACTACTAATAAAGTATGCCATAAAAAAAGTAAGTCAGTTATATTAAACTATGAGAAAAAGAGTGATGATAAGTGGAGTGTAAGTTTTTAACACAGCCCAATAACTGACATATCACTCAGAATGTCTCACTGAATGAGTTTTTCAATACCCTCACCAATGAACCGTGGTATTAATATCACAGTGAGCACTCACCCCCTGTGTTCTCACTAGAAACTGGATCGGGTGTATTCACAGTCGGGTTTAAAACACTGACCACTGCGTGTCTCTGTGACATAGGGGTTGGGGATCCCAGCCAAGGTATTTAACCCACGTGAACTTTGACCCTTAGATGATTGAAGTGGCAGCTTTCCCTGCTCCGGTGCTCCAGCTTAAAGACAAGGTGACGATTCCTCTTGGAGCTCTCTAGTTGCAGAAATTTGGAGGGAAGTTAGAAACGCAAAGGGGGCAGAAGCCAGGCTTTGTTGGAAGCATTGTTGAAATCTGTCTGCTGGGCTCAAGAGTGAAGACATATCAAGCAGTCATGAGAGAGGGTGGACTGTGACCTTGAGTGGTCTCAATTTATACCATTTTGGCTGTTTTCCTCTGGGGCAACTTCTTACTTGTGTGAGCTGGATAAGTCACTTATACTGTAGGTCAACGCTCGAGTTAGAGTAACATGTTGTATTTAACTATTATTTAGACCAAAAAGACTAATAAATGTTTCCTCTGTAAAGTTCTTAGATCAGGGCACTTTTTTATATAAAAATTTTAACAATTGTCATATCACTTTTTAGCAAAGATCCATCAGGTGTTATGTTGCACTTCAGTTAATCTAATAATCTCTTTTAGTTTTCACCATGTCCATGCCTGAAGGTCAAACAAATTTTCTCTCTTTAGTGGTCTCAAATGTTGCTGTGCTGCTCCCAGGGTCATCCCTACTAATCCCCAGTTACTCCAGTTCTGGTGGATTTCCCCCATGGGCAGTTGAAATCGGATCCCAAACCCCGAAGCTTGGCCAAGATGTCCGCAGAGATAAGCATTGAGAGCCCACTCCCAGTCAAGGGTCTTAGGCAAGAATTCAAAAATACATCATCACAAATCCATTAGGACTAGCCCACTACTTTAACCACAAAGCCAAGCGGCAGCCACTAGAACTTATAGCCCCATTCTGGAGACCCC
This sequence comes from Kryptolebias brasiliensis, assembly GCA_028566095.1. Taxonomy (NCBI): domain Eukaryota; kingdom Metazoa; phylum Chordata; class Actinopteri; order Cyprinodontiformes; family Rivulidae; genus Kryptolebias; species Kryptolebias brasiliensis. Next base: position 16,179,925 of record JAOXNZ010000044.1, on the reverse strand, counting down.
ATGCCCTTGGTTGGAGTCCTGAACCTCAACCCTAAAGCTATCAAAGCTATTGTCTTTTCTTGACTGTATTCACTGATTCCTAACAATAATTCTAATTAATAATTACATCAACCTAAAGTTTAACTGACATTGTTCAGTGTTTTTATTGTTGTTTTATGTATTAGTTATGTGCACATAAAGGCACATTCTTAAAACATTCTGACTTTCTGATTAATGCAAGTTAATAAGTGTCTGATTTTAGAAAACCAACAAATGGTGTGAACATACTATCTGATAGAACTTTGTTTTTGAATTCAGATCTTAAATCTATCTTATGAAAAGAAGTTCAAGTCAGCTCAGTGAGAAGGTACACATTTTGCTTGATATATGACATCTTGAGGAGAGTGTTACAGTTGTACAAAAGTCTGCATTATAGTAAAGTGTGAGCTTAATCTGTTTTCAGTAACAGCTATGGGTTTACGTTTCTTTTCTTGTTCTAGCATGGTGCCTGTGGCCGAGCCAACCACATGACGCCTGTATGGGATGCAGGCAGTGGTTGTCAAAAATCAAGTGGTTGGCTTTACAATCTCTATTGAATGGTCTCAGACTCCTCCATACTTTGTGGTGCAGAGCTGTTTGTGCATCTTAAGAAAAAAGACTTGTGTATAGTAACCATAAGTGGGAGATTTATCTCCTCATCTCCCCACATCTATCCTGCGTATAGCCACTGTGCTGCCTTCTTTGAAGCATTAGTATTGTGTTTGTAACTGCCTGAGTCGCCCTGCGTGTATTTGGCTAGGTTTTGTGTCTACTGAGAGTCAAGGCAACTATACCCTTCAACTAAGACAGCTTTTAGTGGGAGACTTTGAAACCATGACTGCGAAACAAATAACACAAGCCAAACACATTTAAAAAAAGTTCACATCAGGGTTTTAGAGTTGCTTACATGTAAAATAATTCTGGTGGACTTTGCCTTAAACTGTCTTTAGTTTCAGCAAAATGCAGAAGCTGTTCTTTCCATCCTACAAATGCTGATTTATTTATTTGTAACCTATATTTGTGATAGACTGACACAGATAATATGCAGTGAAGTATGTTTGTGATTTTGTATGATTAGAAAGTAAAAAAATAAAAAAAAGAATAGTTTTTAAAGAATGGTCACTCACTGTATGAATCATTTAGAATGTGTTTTTGGATGTTTTTTGCATTAAAGAACGTTCAATGAGAAAACACACCTTTACATGCTGTGCCTGTGTATATTTTGTTCTCCACATAAATGCTTTTTGGACTGAATTTATTTATTTATCACCCACTTCCATGAAACATTGGTGATCATGTAATTTCTTGAGTTTAAGTGTATCTATGTGTGTGTTTTTGTCTGGCTGCCTGTTCACAAAATATCCCATGAACCAGCTGGCAGATTTTAACAAACCTCTCATAAAGTAGTTAATCAAATTACATCTAGAACTGATCAACCCTTTGAAGTCATATCTGCTTATAATGGCTGCCACAGCTAATTGATCTTAGCAAACACAAAAATGGCTATATCTCTGTCAGTTTTACAGAGATTGAAATAAACATTGGTGTGGTAATAGCTGAGACACATCACAAATACATACTCCATACATTTACAGTCGCACAGCAACTTTGTTTGAAATTTTAGCATTCAATACAGCAGGCAATTTACATTCATTCAAGGAATGCTGCGTTTTAATTTATTAATTTGATGTGATGTTTGCCCTGCTTTAATACAATATATTAATTTTGATTTGATTTATTTGATAGTTTTTTAATACTGGAAAACTGAATTATATTTAGTGCTTAGCTTTCCTGCTAAAATAGCTTGGATATTACTTTTTTCTCAAAAATAATTATGTTATATTGTGCAAAAATATACTTTTAACAATACTATGAGTATAATTTAATATGTTTTTTTCTTAAAAAATGATTATCAGTTGGCCATAAATAAATGACCCTTGAGTTCACTTAGTTATTCACAGATTCACAGAGCTTTATTTATTCTCCACTACAAGGGCATGCAAATTAGTCATTCTCAGGTCAGAGTAAAGACCAGCCTCAACATAAATCCAACCCCCATTTGTTATCAAGTACACAAGTCAGTGTATGGTCTATTTATACAAGACTTCTAATTATTTAAAACTTCCTGTCTTTGAAGTGCGATCAATTGACTCATATACCTGATGGCAGTAGAGGCCCGCCCTTACACCCCCTTTACCACCTTTCTGTTGTTCTAATTATCTTTGAAAAACTTCATGTTAAACACTATTTTTTTTTTTGTTTTTATTTTTGTGTGACCAACAAACAAGCATTCTGATATTAATTGCTGTATCAAACTTTAAAAATGTCATTGATCAAATCAATGAGCTCATTACTTTGTAGCAGCACATTTCAGGACAAGCAGACATCTCAGAAAGAGAGCGCAAGCTCCAAGTTTTGCTTCCTGCACACAGCATGTTTTCATTTACTAAATGAGGAGCGGAGCCGATGGGATAAAAAAAAAAAAAAAATCAATAGCTTAGATAAGCAGCCCCTCTGGCCTCGATGTGTGACAGTGAACCCATATGGACACAGCTGTGTGCTGCAACGAAGGGTGTCACAAAGAAAAAAGATCCTATGTCAACCAAATGTCTTCAAAGAAACACCAATTTGTTCAGTTATTATACAGTATACCTATCATACAATTGCTTTAGCTGTGGATAGAGATTTTACTGTTGTGGTTCAGATTAGGGAACAAAAACTAAATATTCTGAGAAAGAAGAAGAAGAATGCAGGCTTGACAGCAGCTGAAAGTGAGTGAGCGTGCAGGTTTGTAACTTTAGGTCAAAGGTCCCAAAAAGCAGCTTTAAAAAAGTGTATCAAAAGAGAAAAACAAGGGTGGAGAATGTCTGCATTTACAGTCTGATCATGATAGTCCATACTCAGGGGGTGCTGTGCATGCAATATGTTCTCCATTACATAGGCCAGGTGATTTCAGGCTGTCTCCCCCTCAGAACATGATCTCCTCCAGGCCAGGGCCCGCGTCTTGTTAAAGCAGCACGGACCAGGCGTGGATTGAGTTTAAAAGTAATAAAAAAAGCGGACCTGCTGGCTAGGTGGAAAAAAAAAATTGCTATCGGATTCCTAAGGGCAAACTTTCTTTTCATGTTCAGGCTGCATTCAACGAAGCGTTTAATTCAACAAATCCATGGTTGTGATCCACCAGAATCCAAGCTAGGGTTAGTTCAATTTGTACCAAACGATCACCACATGATCAAAGAGCGGCAAGCTCTCCCCAACATACTGCTTAAATTAGACTAACACCAAAGTCTTTGGCTCTGGGACAGTGTTTGGAATGCCTTACCAGCAGAGAAATTCCTTCACACATATGGTTTCAATAGGCCCAAGATGCCAGTTTCATGTCTTTAATGGGCTGACAGGGAACGTTGGTGCTAACTCCCTGACTTTCAAAAGTTCTTGGGCTTTCACCCAAAAAACTGCTTGCTTCCCCCATTTTCTACACTCCTTCTAACCCTCGTATTACTGGGTGCTGAAGAGAGGTAATTGTGCACTTGAGGGACGGCGCTATTCTCTCCCTCTCCCTGATGCAAACACTATTTCATGCTGTGGGACTGTCATTTTTTGGAGAATGTGTCAACCACAGCCCTGTAGTCTGCTAGAAGCACTACACCAAAGTTACTGGGCCACCTTAACCAGACAAAATGTCCGTCTCCTGTTCCTCTTTCTTCTTCCATTTTTCTGGTGGATAAAGCAGGAAAAGTAGAAATTTTCATGGTTCTGGAATAATTTTTTGTCGTTTTGAGCTTTTGCATGTCTTCAGTACACAAGTGTTAAATGTACAGTACTTCTCTGTGTGCAAATGACTGCTTTGTCAAAGTGGGCAGATGGCCTTTCTTCTCTTTTTCCTTTCTGTGCATCTGCAGGGCATGTGGAGCACAGAAATCACGCGACACACCAGCTGGAGAAAACAAGGGTGCAGTTCTCGTGTGCCTGCTGGAAGTCGCGCGCTCCCTCGGCATGCTGTAAAAGCCTCTCTGATACCAGTGTTATTACCAGACAGGCCGGGCATAGCAGGTTGCTGCTTTATTGTCACCAAAGTTGAAGATATCACACCATGCACATGACTGTGACTTGTTTAGATGAGTGGATGCCATAGGAATTATAGACATAAAAAAGAATATCTCCCTCTCTCTGTCTTTCTCTCTCTCTCTCTCATTTTCTCTCTCTCCTTCACACACACTAACACACACACAGCCCTAGATATTTCAGATTTCACAGCTGAATTGACTTAGGACTCTCTGGAGAGTTCAAAATGTGACACTTTCACTCTGCTTTGGCACTTTTGTTTCAACAGGCATGAAGAAAATCAGAAAAGTAGAAGCAGCAGGGGGTTGGTAGGTGGGTTATGGGTTGGGGGCGTCTCTCCAGGAGCATATTCAGATTTCCCAGCTCTATTTCTGTTCTAGTGCAATTAGTATGTTCCCAGAAGACAAGCCTAAGCAGAGGCAATACATGAATATATACTTGTTGGCATGTCGGTTTATGAGTTCTATAGCCTGGTGAAAGCTCCAGATCTGTATGCATTTTGTTTTTGTTTGAGAAACAGCGTTATGCTTTAAGTTAAATAACTTTTTTTATGTATATCAAGACATTTTCATGTGGACTTTTGGATTTGTGAATGTGACAGCAGGAGTGGTTTGCAACAGTACAATAAATAAAATAATGTGGATAAAAAATATTAGAGATAACCTAAAGTTTTTTTTTTCTATATGCTAAATCAGCATGTCTAGATTAACTGTTTATATAAAAAGATCACATTCATGAGCCATACAATTTGCAAAACAAACAAACAAAAAAAACAGGATAAATCATCATTAACTTTTCTGTGTTACATCTCTTTTGAACTCAGTTTTGTCTTTGTTGTATGATCTGTGATGTTTAAGTCACAAAGTAGTATAGAAACACATTCTAAATATGTTTGTTTTAAAAGATAATTTTTCAACAGATCTTTTTCTTTACTTTACAAGCATCCCTTACGTTTGATGCTGGCCATGTAACACAAACGCTTATTCTACTGCTTTGTTTCATTATTAGTTGCTCTGAACTAGAGCATCAACCTAATGCTTAAAATGCAAAGTGAAACAACTAATGATTAAAGCATTTTTCTATTTATCCCTCTCTCAATGTAAATCCTTTTTGCCGTCTTCAAATGGCATGGATGCCTGATAAAATTAATTGTTAGCTGCAGTAATTCATGCATAAAGTGGCTTTTGTCAGGCGGCAACAAAGCAACTTTGATAAATGCCCCTTAATTTATTGTCACATATGTAAAGTCAAAGTGAAACATTTACAGGCTGTGCACTGAGTCACACCAGAGGAGGGGCCTCTTTGGTAAAAGTGAGATTAGCCCCAACTTAGGTCCTTCTCATAGACAACTTTAGCTCCCATCTCCTCTCAAGCCCTCAGGGTTAATCAGAGGCATAAAGGTTACGATGTAAGGCTAGTGACTAACGACAATATGATGTGCATGGAAACGGCATGACAGTTTGCAGCCATTAACCTCAGAGCAAGGAATTTTTTTTAAAGGAAGGCAGGTCAGATTTGACACAGCACAGGATGAGATATATTTTTGTGCAAGTACACACTGTTTTCATTTCTGAAAAGAAAGAGTTTTTTCCTAATTTTCTGTTCTATGCCTAATGTCAAGTTTTCATAGCTTAATTTCGTCAAAATGCTCTAATAGCTTTGTTCCATGTATTAAAACCTAACACAATTAATGGGAAAGTTTACTTTTGACATGTTAATTTCAAAGAAGCTGCCTCTGTGTTGTCACACGGACAGTCCAATTTCCCTAACTCCATGTCTTGAGCCTAGATGACTTGCCCATAAGCAACTTCTTGAGAAATGCACACCCTCTTGAAAAGAGAGAAAAGCTGGGCTAACACGCCGATTCACAGTCTGACCTGTGACACGACCTCTTGCCTGTTTGCTGACATTTTTGCAATGGAGGCACTTGAACAAAAAAAAAAATGGTGGAGGAGATGGAAGAAGACGAGTAAGAAACAAGGAGGTGGGAGGAATGGGAGAATGCCTTTTTCTGATGGATGAGGCCTTCTCCTGTTACATTTGGAGAGAACACAGCTGTGAAGAACTGTTAAGTACACGCAAACAAGCCGTCTGCTTCAGACAAGCCTGCCGGGCACCCAGCCCCACATCCCACTTGTACAGCTCTGACACATGATCACAGCCAGACAATACATGTGGGAGCCTAGCGCACTCCACTAAAAAGTGAGAAATATTTTCAACTAGAACAAAAAAACAATCCCCCTCTCAATACCACTGGGACCCCACTTGGTATTAATTCATCGTGTTTCTCTTTGTGTTGTGCTGGTTTGTGTGCTGCTGGGGAGAGGGGAGAGTGAAAGAAGAGAATGAGGTTTGGTGGTTTAGTGACTAGGAAATAGGTTAGGAATGGAGAGAAATGTAAAGAACATCTGCTACCGTGACGTTGTCACACTTTGTCTAATGTGTTTTGAATAGGCACGGCTGTCCCAACTTGTGTGAAGGGAAATCTTTCTGATCCATATGCTGATTAGGGGAATTAATGTGGGATTCTTTTTGTAAGTGATCCTCACCATTGCTGTGTGTGTTGCTCTTTTATCAGGCTGTGCTAATGATGAGATAGTTCAGTTTGCGATTAATTTAGGCAATTCCATTCAGAAATGAGGGAGCCTTTTCTTCTGTTTTAGGCACGTTGATATTATAGTGTTATGTAGAAGAAAAGTCATAAAAATGATACTATGTGTAAAGTGGTGAAACTAATGCCCAACAAATGATATTTAAAAAAAAAAAAAAACTTTAAAGCCTTTTATGTCACTTGTTATCCAGATGAGCTATTGCTAAGTTTCATACTCCCCCACTTTTTAAGTTGAAAAAGCCGTATCTTTATTAGATACATGTGACTGTCATATATGCAGTGACTACAGAAGGAACCACATTAGTCAACAGGATCTCCTCTGAGGATCTTGAATTGATGTGAGCTTGATAATTGTGGCTCACCACTAATAAGCTGACAAAGTTTCTTAAAGTTTTGCACACGTTCATTCGTCAGATACTGTAAAGCGGTTTGGGTCAGTAGCCTATTGTAGTGTTACAAACATGTGGCATTTTGCCAGGCTGAGTCACGCTTGTGATTCAAATGATAATGGAGGTGGTTTGCTGAGAGATGGATGTTGTGGTGAAATCTAGATCCCCTAAGACAAACTCTGTGTTCTGTCAGATTTTCAGTAATAATCTGTAAGTGTTTGTCAGAGAAACTTAAATGTTTTGGGTGATGGGATTGTTGGTTCAATGTGTGCACATTGTGGGTAGTGCTGATGCAGCATTCATCACTGCGCTGCCACAGCTGGTTGCATTTTGGTTATGAGTGGCTTTTTCTCTCACCCTCTTTCTCTGAACTGTGAACTTCAAGCAAATTTCTGTCTGAACTACTATCACTTTTATTATCAACACAGAGACTGCTGATCAGGTTTTGCAAAAAGTAAATGCACGTAGATGCCTCAGCTGTGAACATCTGCAGCATCTCTGAACCTGGGCTTCTGCTAAAAAGCAGACAATAATGGGTTTGACTGTGTGTGTGTGCATGTTTCTTTGTTGTTCTGGTAAAATAGTTAGTGAACCCCTGGACAGAATTTGATAAAAATCTCACAAGGTAGTCAATCCATTACTTTCTGAGAGTGATTTACTTTTGAAGTCATCCAAGTTCAAGATGGCTGCCACAGCCAATTCACCTTAGCAAAAACATGTGGCTTGGGATTAGTTTAGAGCCATCCCCAACACATACTGTCAGCGCAACAGACTGCATTAGATCTTTGTTTAAAACATTGGCACTACCTGCTGAAGTCAACCCCGTCTGTCTGTTAGACAGACAGGGTTCATAGCTTATGGGCTACAGGGGTTCATAGCTTATGAACCACTGGACAGATTTCAGTGAAACTCATAAAGTAACAAGTGGACATATATTAACAATTGATTAACTTTTGGAATCACCCGAATTCAAGATGGCTGTCACAGCTAATCAGATTTAGCAAACACAAATTGGCTTTAACTCACTTGACTTTACAGATATTCAGCTAAAATATGATATGGTAGTTGCTGAGATTGATCTCCAACACATAAAAATTCCACCAACAGATTTCTCAAGTTCATTGTTTAAAACTTTGACATGCAATGTGGCGGGCAACAGTATTCCTTCAAGCTACTTTGATTTAAACTGTTTAAAGTTTGATTCAGTTTATTGACTACAAACTATAAGTAAGCACTAACAGACCACACAAGACCTCACAAAATTGCATACCATCAAGCAAAATGTCATTTTATTTTTAACATTTGACCAAAAAGGCTAAAACTTAATTTTTTTAAGACAAGATGATCTTAGTTTAAAACACTGGCATGGAAGGCAGCTAGGCCTTTATTTAATTATGTGGGAAAACAAATCTATATTTTTATGCTACCTGTGGAGCTAAGGATCGTTGAAGGCCTTTGAGGACATGCACACTGTGGAGAAGCCACTGTCAACAGTTACAGGTCCAGGTCACAGGATACACTATTGTTGAGCTTCTCCATTTATCACAGGACTTGGGTTAAAGAGCAACCCCACTTCCTGTATCCCAGCACTTCACACTCAGCTGAGCTGTTCTGCAGGACCATCACAAACAAAGGTAACCTTTGCACAGCACAGACTGGGGACCCTAAAAAGAAAATAAACACACAGATGAATAACTTAGAGGGGGCAACTACAGGAGGAAATATATTTATATCAATGTCTCCTGCTGTTTTTTTTCCACGCTGCGGAGTGCTAACAGTAGCTACGTGCTGTTTTAGCTGCTGCCTGAGGGGATAAGGTGTTGAAGGAAATCCAGGTGAAGCATCACTCCTTTTCTGATGGCGTCAAACCACTGGTTGCCTGCTGATAAATGACATAAAGGGCGGTCCACTTGGCACTGTTTTGTGTAGCCCCAAAAATACTGGTGACAAGTTGTTAGGTCATTCTTAGAAGAAAAAAATAAAAATAAAAATGTGCTTGTGGTGTCTCAGCACAGAACATACAGGGCTGCCTAAATTTGACACCTTTGCTAACTTACACAAGTCAAACTCTCTAAAGAAACAACTGGTGTGTGTAATATGATTAAGTACAGTAATTCTATAGATTTAGTTTCCACTAAACAACTGTACATTTATAAGGACATATAATTGTTAAAGTAAAACAAACCCCACACAATACAAATATACACACTAATGTTGAATTCTGCATAAACATCCACTCCTACTAAAAGTGTTATTGGTCAAAACTGTGTTACTGTCATGCTGCAATTAGGTGAGAAAAAAAAAATACCATTACATTATAAAAGGTAGGTAAGAGGCACAGTGTGTTGGGAATCTGCACCCCCTTTATATAACTTAATACTACATATGATGAGGGGGAGATGATTGTGTGATGATTGCTAACAAGGACCAGGTGTGCAAACCAAACTGATGGAACAAAAGACGGAAGAGTAGAAAACAAAACAAGGGGCTGGCAGTACTTAAAAAAAACAAAAGTGCTAAACCAAGGCCCTGGTCAAACTAAACTGTAAATTAAAAAAAAAAAAAAAAAAAAAAAAAACACTGACCAAAGTTTACACTGAATCAAAACAAAACCTACAAATCATTACACCACATTTATGTATAATCATTGTACTTGTTTCCTTGAAATAGTAGCATCTTAGTAGTAGCACAGGGAAAGTTTTGTTCCACTCTTTGTTTCTTTAGTTATCTTGTTTTGAGCTCTCAGGGAGCTCTCAAGGAGTTTTACCCCATTTCTTTTTCTGTTTCTCCATCCATGCGCAATGATATGTTTAACTGAGGCTTGTGCTGTTATGACACATTTCTATTTAAAATCATTACGGTTTGATTTAATTTGACAACATTTTTTTCCCTCTCTCTTCAGTCACTTGAAAGAAAACAGAGCTCTCTCACTTGTTCTCCAGATATTAATTTGCCATAATTTAATTTGGAAAACATCTCCAGCAAGTTTTCCTGGCACAACCTTTGAAGTGACAATATGAAATAATAAACCATATTAAAAATAAATCACAGAGACAATGTCAGCATAGCTTTGATTCCTGTTTGATTTTAGAAGGAGAACACATCACTTTCTTTTTTGCATTTCTCCTCCACCCTTTATCCCACTATTTCACCTTTAATTGAATGTGCTTCTGTTGTTGTTGCCAACCAAGCCCCCCCACCCCCATGTACTTCCTCAAGCACGTAATGCATGCAGTAAATAATTTAAATGAAATTAATTTTACAGCACCTTGTTTCCACTAAGCATGCCAACATCTGTTGTCAAGTCACAAGTTTACATTGTTGGTCATTACTTTCCACAATGAGCAAAATGTTTTATTAAAGCCCCGTGGGAGTCTCTCTTGGATCAGGCAGAAACGACAGCGCTACTGACTGAACCCTCCCTGAACTCTGACAATCAAAGATTGGTTGCAGCTCTTTTGGGGCTTGATCATTGTCTCGATTCTCAAAACAGGCTGGGACTTAATGTGATTAAGGTACTGGACGACCTCAGTCGTTCAGAATATCACTGATGATGATGAAACATAGCTTTGCTGACTTTTAAAATGACGTAGTCATCTTGTTTAGTACAACAGAGTAAATCTCACCTTTTTTTTCTTTTACAAATGCTTTCCAAAGTGAGATTACGAAAAAAAAACATCCATACATCCATCCATTTTCTTTACTCGCTTCTCCATTCCGGGTCGCGGGGAGCCGGTGCCTATCTCCAGCAGTCACTGTGCGAGAGGCGGGAGACACCCTGGACAGGTTGCAAGTACCCTAAGAAACAGTGAAACAAAAACCTCAGTTTTCTCTGTATTTGTGTATTTGACAAATGGAGTTTTGTGGGAAGCAGTAATTATGCAGCCAACTTCCTTCATGCTCATCTTAGCTTTGTGAATTGACTATGCCTCAAAAACCACATCTACAATGATACCTTTTTGCTGTGCCAGTTGTAATGCAGCTGTTTATTAATTATGGTTATGCTGGGTTCTCATGCGACATCTTGAGTATTGCGGATAATATAATTATTTCTGTCTAGAAAGAATAGTGCTGAAAGTGCCATACTATTTTGTATTAATAAATATTTGCAAATTTCTAAACTCTACAGCTGGTCAGTCTTTCATGTTTTACCTATTGCTAAGGAGGTTATGTTTTTAGTAGTATTTGTTTGTTTGTTATTATTTAAAAACTAATTAACAAATTTTGATAAAAGTTTCAGAAAATGTTGGGTTTATTGATTAAGTTTTGGTGGTGAACCAGATCACAATCCAGATCAAACTATTTTATAATGACGCTATGGCCTTAGCAGAGATTTGCTCTCTGAGTGCTTCTAATTTTAAGTGAAAACAGTTTGATCATAACATGACAAAGAGTTGATAGATTGTAGTTGCAAAGTTGTGTATTTTGTGAGGACACAATATTGGTTTGTCAAACATACACAAAAAAAAAACATTCCTCTGAAAATGGTCAAGTATTGGACTGGAAATGTTAGAACTTAAACAAAAAAGCAGCCAATATCTAAAGAAAAAACAAAACAAAAGACCATTTGGGGAAAGAAATAGGGAAACGACTCAAGACTTTTGCCCTGTACTATACAACATTGTAACATTATCCATTAGACATAAAAAAAGAATATTGCTTGCCCTTTTTATTATAGTCTGGGGATATTTATCAGAAAGAACAACATGCATAAACATGGTTAAATAGCACATCTTCAGTTGTGGCAGAGACAGCAGGAAGTAGGCTGTTTATTTGGAGTGGTCTACATTTAAACCACTTGAACTCACAGACCTTCAAAGAGAAGCACATTGTGTATTCATCATTTTTTTCCTCATGGGGAGAGAAGAAATAAGCAGACTGCTATGCATAAATCATTAAGACACAATCAAAAACAAATAGAAAATACATAGAAATGCACACAGGCAGTCATCTGTGGTGAAATGAGTTGTAAATGTGGTCTTGGAACCTCAAACTATTATTTCAGTGGTGGTTATAATAGTTACAGCAAGAAAAGGGGCTTTAAACACTAAATTCTCTACAGGCTGTGGCTTTAACAGACCAGAAGAACAAGGGGAGAGACAGGCTGTGGGTGTTTCTGAAATCACCTTTACTCTGAAGACTTGGCTGTAAAACGTGAAGAGACCAAAGACACACCCCTGAGGAGCTCTGAAGTGACTGCTGTAACCAAGGGGCCCTGATAGCCCTGCTGCTTCTGAGCTCCACGGGCCCCTAAGCAGGTGACAGTGGCTCGTCCACGCTCTGGGCCTCTGCCAGTAACAGATGTGCTTAGTCAAATGACTAATTGAAAACCTTAAACAAAATCAGCAGCTTGGCTATTTGGCCTGCATAATGACAGGCCTGTGCTGATAAAGGGAGTGAGAAAAAACACACACACCCCTCTCATCAGTGGCGCCATTAACAATCATGAGCAAAGATGAAAACAACGTTTGGTTTATTCGGCAAATGAAAGCACATAACTAGATGCTGTCTCTGGAGTCCATTTCGAATTTTAATAATACATCAAACCTAGCCGCAGCAAATGCTACTACACTGAGAGCCAAGCCATACCAGACTACTTACAGCTAAAGCATCAGGAGACAACTCCCAGAGCAAAGAGTTTAGCAAATGCATAAAGGTACACTACATGATAGCTATTAGCTAAATTAAAAGAGCCATTACCAGGGATGTGTCTGGAATCACTTGCCAGTTAAAGACTACAACCTAAAATTTTCCATTTCAGGAAAGAAAAAAAAAAATGTGTGTTTGTTTCTTCCCTACCTCATCTCTTTTCTAATCTTCATCATGAAAAGCATGCAGCCTGAGCTCGCCCTAAATTATGTGCATGAATAATAAAATAAGTTCTAATTAAAAACTGTTGTTAAATATGCAAAAATGTAATGATAATGAGATTGTGCAATACCTCAGAGTATAACACATTATAAATTACTTAGAAGTGCAAGTTGGCTTGACCCAAACATTGCATTTTGAAGGTTACTTGCAATATTGTGTCTGGGGAATCTGGAGGAGAGGGCAGAAAACTTTATTTATGTGTGCCTCAAACTGTTTTTCTATCTACAGGACATAATGTTGTTAGGATTGGAGTTTGTTTAGTTATTTTTTTAGTTATTTTGTGTTGGGTTTTATTATTTTTCTCTTGTGTTTCTATAGCTTTATTGTTATTCTTGTTTAGATTATTCCCCGTGTATAGTTTTGTTGCAGTTCTGTGTCTTTTGTCATTATTCACCTGTCCTCAGCTCAGTACTTGACAGCCTACCACAGGCATCTGCACCTGCCCCTCTTTTGTAATCTGTCACCTGTGTCCACTTACTAATCACCCTCACTCTGTTTAACATTTCTCATTTTAAATAAGTTAGTTTTCATTTTGAGCTCCTCTTGTGTTTATCTGGATTTGGGTCCAAATTGTCCTACCACTTACCTGACAGCTGTGTTTTTGGGTGTGCATATTGTCCACTTGCATGTATATGTATCAACATGGTTGAATATTAATTTGGAGTTAAATAAAGATGCAGAAGCAAAAACATTCCTTACTGATTATTTTGGGGACAGTGGAATCTTAAAACTGTGATTATTGACAGGAAGCTGCTTGTCCAGAGCAGAACACAGTAACAAATAATGACAATACTAGACTCTTCAGATAGTGCATCTGCTACTATAATAAAAATAAAGCAATGATAGATTACTTTGTAGCATGTACTGTATTGACAGTGAGCAATAATTTACAAGTACTTGATTTTTTTTTTTTTTTTCAGTGTTTAAGACAAGCAAATATAACATAATTTTATGCAACAAATCTTTTTTTTCCTCGTGTTGCTTTGCATTTACTTCCTATTATTAGTCATAACATTTCATCTGTCCCCAAAATGAGTTGTCATCACAGCTACATATGATGTTTCCTTTATGTTGCTTTAACCAGTAAATCAAATTAGAAATTTCTCAACACACATTTATGTGAGATTTTGTGGAAGTGGGTAAAACAGCAAGCAGTGACAGTTGGCAGACTGCAGCAGTCAAGAGCGGATCAGTGCAATAGAAATTATCAGACAAAGTTTGGATATTTTAATTTAGATTACTATTATTCTGCTACTGCAGTAAAGCTTTGTGAAGGCTGCTTGAATATTAGACAAACATAATTAATATAATCTGAAGCACTTGTAGACACACATGGGCTTCTGTATACTATAACACTGACGTGACACACAAATACACATATGCACAAGCCTTTATAGTTATAAGTGTATTATATTAAGATGCATTACTGAATCATATTTATGAAGATGAGAGTTGCAAGTCAATTGGTGGCAATAATATTCCATAGCTTTATAAATTCACTTGACACATGCAGAATAGAGCTCGTATTTAATATTCAGCAAAATAAGACTTCACTCAGATTGAAAGGTTTGCACTGCACATTGTCAAACATGATTGCCCCATTCTGGGCCAGCCAGCACGGGGAACAATGTGCATATTTCACTTTCAGTCAATAGGCCCCCTTATGTTTATTAAAATTTTAACAGGACTCTGGGCTTCGCAGATTCATCAGCTATTCAAAGCTACTGAACAAATCAGCTGTCAGCCCTCCTTGCATGGTTTTGCCCCCCCATGTCCCTGACCTTCCTGGCATGTGGAACACTCTGCTGCTTTAGATGACTTTCCACCAAGACTTTATGGCCAAATAAATAGCAGCATGTGACTCTAACCGGTGCATATTATAATCCAGATTGCTTTTATGTCTGAACCATAAACAAATACCTGATTACGAGGAAGGAAATAAATCAGGTGATGTTATAAGACAAGCAAACCCATCTAGCAAAGCATTCATTTGCTCACGAGTGTGCACAAGCATGCACAAGGCCACTCAGACAAAAAAAATATTTCAAAAATGGAATGCCACAAATAAAAGTTCTGAGGGAAACTTTGATTCAAATGATGTAAGATTATAAGCTGACATATATAACAAAATCAAAGTGAATGAATAAAGAATGGTAAAATCTGTTTCTTGAAATGCCAAAAGTAAGTTCTTCCCTTTGTCTCTTAATATCTTTTTATATACGTTAAGTGTTTATGCCATATCAAACCTCTTTGCTTCCTTCAGAGGAGCTAGCATAGCTTTCTTCAGTTACTTTTTGTTGTCCTCTCACAGTTGTTCAGGTGTCTTGGTTTGACTTATCAAACAAGATAAACACACGATTGATGTGATAACTTGACACAACAATGTTGTGACGTCAAACAGGCTCATCCAGAGTCAACTGTGAGTCTAGAGGCCCCTTTGATGTCAGAAATGCAAGGCAGTGTTGAAAACAAAAGGCTCTTGGTAAGGTAGGATAAAATGCTTGCATGTGTATTAATATATACTATGTGCGGTGGCATACTTTGTGAGAGAAAGACAAAGGGAAAGAAGAAAAAGGGAATCTGTCTGCGACTGAAAGCGAGCAAGTGAAATTGGATGTGTGTGTACGCACAAAACTCATTTTACCCAGCCCTCAACTTCCATCCTTCATCCAGCCGATGAAGTGAGTGAGAAAGTGGCAGTTCTTTGGCAAATAAAATCAGGTTCATGCAAAGCCAGTATTAATTTGGCTTTTCCGTTGGAATGAAATGTTTTTGTTTTGGGAGGAAATTGCCCTGAGCAGTAATGAATTTCCCCTCTCTGTGCTATGTGGCACCACAATTTAGCAGAGCGATAGATCACACGGGCTGACGATTTGAGTATGCATATATTCTAATAGAAAGCTGATAAATATTAAATGTGCAACATTTAAAAGAGGCTTATTTTCTCAGCTTTTAGTGCAGAGAGTGCAGAATTTTTTTTACAATGGCTGCTGGCAATATGAGACAGGCAGAAAAAGAAAAAAAAACAACAACAACAAAAAAAAAAAACACAACAAGCATTACCAGAGCCAATATTTTTTCAGAATGATTTATCTAAATGAGTCTGTTAGCAAATGAGATATTAAAGAGGCAGCGAGTGTTTAGTCTTGCAAAGCACAGAGCTCTCTGGCATGTGACAATACCCGCTGCTGTATTTCAAAGCATCGATCACCCATCATCACAAACCCGTGGTGATTTTGCCTTCTTCCTTTTGTGATGAAATGTTTACATGGCCATTCTCTTGTTGTTGTTGTGATCAGTTCTTGCTGTGCTATGAAGCTACAGAAAAAGAAAAAAAAAGTATGCCAGTGTTTGTCTGCTAAAACAGCTCTCAGTTGTCTGAGCAAGAAAAAAAAAAAATCTTTTCAAAACATGTCAGGCTATTTTTTGTTGTTGTTGTTTTTGTGGGAAATTAGTTTTGGACACCGGGATGTATTTTGGATGCTTTGATGTTTTGCCATGCTCTCTTGTATGTGATCTTCATGGTTAAACACATCTACAAATCAACAGAATTACTTTCTAGTTGAACAGCTGGAGTGTCAGAAAAGTAATCAAAGCAGCCACAGTAGCTTTTTATGTTGCTGTGTCATTTGTGTTAATTTCATAGATAATTTTGACACAGTTCTGTGCAAAGGTTTGCCAAGAAGATTGACTAAAGATTGATTACCAAGGGAAGACTGCTCAATCGAACACTAGTGCCTCAGTTTGACAGCACAAGGTAGTGCAAAGGGAGGTAGGTAGGTAAGTAGGAAAAAAGGATATGTAAAAATGTTGGACATAACCACTCAAATGAAATGAACCAAAAATGGGTTATAGACAAACTTGCAGGGCTGCTGAAGACAAGAAAAAAAGTCATTTGTTTCAGTTGACAGAATAGTCATTACATTTGCATTCCCACCAAGTCAAATACAATTTGACATCAACTTTTTTTATATCGTGTTGATATACCAAGCTGACCAATCACAAATGTTCCAGTGTTATATTCCTGCAGAAGGTTCACTCAGAGCTTCCAAAAAGCATGTGAAAGAGAATACAACTCAAGATAATGTTTTTAACTTGTTTTGCTAATAAGTGTCAGTTGAATGAAATGAAACCTTCTTAAGTCATTCTAAAACACCTATTACCACAATAAATATGTTACTAAGACTGGACACAATCATTATAATAGTGTAAATTTAGCATAGACAGAAAGCAGATTCTATGATTTTGGCAATGTTTTTAGGAAAACATTTAGTTGCTATTCAATAACTCACATAGTCCAAGTAACAGAAAAGCAAACCCAAAAGAAAACAATCAGTTTGATGTGAAAATTAATCAACAAAAGAAAAATGCTCAAATAAAGTAAAAGTGCAGTACATAGGCTTTGCATTTGTACACATACCATTGTCACTGTGTGGCCTAAAAATAGGGAATCCAAACTAACTGATAGCCAAGAATAAAATACAAAATAAGACTGAAATGCATAACTATTTTCAAATCATGTGTCTTCACTTGCCTTGGCTTTAAAGACCACGATGAGCACATTTCAATAAAACATTTGTTAAATATTACATCTCTTTTTTTTATCTGTTCCTCAAATCACCCTCTTTCATCTCCATTTACAACAGCAATGGCCCTTTGCCACACCAACTACACTGCCTGTGTCGATGTAAATGGTGCCTAATTTCAGATACGGGTTCAATGATATTTCTTTTGTCTGGTCTAAGAATAGAGGTCTGAGAGCTTCTGCAAGCATCATTTAGCTTGGCTAAATTACCATGACAAGAATATGAGCAAACGAACAGTGCCTTGGCTTATCTGAGAGAGAGTTGCACTTTAAAAGAGCTTTAATGGAACCAATTATTAGGAAGATCTCTTTGCTGTCTGCTCTGGGTGCCACTTGACTGTTCTTGTTCTAAATGTCCCACCTACCTTGACAAGGTTGGTCACCGTCCCCACAGCCAGCCTTTCTCTTTCTCTTGTATAGTGATGAGAAGGTCAATAGACTACTCTTCAGAGTTTTTAGACCTTTTCTCTATTTCTTAATTAGGCCAGGTGACATGTAACAATTAAGTTGATAGGCTAATACTGTCTTTCACTTTTTCTTATTCATATATAAAGCCACACATGGGTATGTGAACTCATTCACACTGCATATTGTGTTGAACTAGCTTAGGCTGACTATGATTTTCACTGACAAAGGCAGGTGAAGTCTAGTGCTTCATTTCATGTACTTTGCACTTGACCAAAGCTGTCAGTTTGCTGTATCTGTAGTTGGCATTCCACAGACCTGACATCTGACATACTAGGTAGGTGCTAGAGAAAACACATCTTTGACTTGGGGGGAAGGTGGGGGTCCCTCTTTCTATAATGTCAAAGAAAAGATGGAGAGAGAGAAACAGGGAGTGGTGGGTAACAAAGGTGCCATTAGAGCTGCTGACATTGTGTTCATGCTTGAAATCTTTAATTCAATTCAATTCAGTTTATTTATATAGCTCCAATTCACAAAAAAACGTCATCGCAGGGCTCTGTACAAAAACATTCACATTCATCTTCAAGTCCTTCTACTGGAAACAAGTTCATTCACGTACTAATTAAATATCAGAAGAGTGTAATTGCTCCAGCAGTAATTGAGCATATGTGTGTAGTTTTCCAACTGTTGGCTAAATAATGTTCCTGCTTTCCCTGCTTATTTTTGGATTTATTGCAACCACTGCTGCAATATAAGTCATAAACCTTACAAACTGGACACTCTGACAAAGCAAAGTTTGGGGGAAGAAAGTATCGCCAGAATATGAAGCCTTCTCAAATTCCACTTTACAAAACCACTTATTCTTTGCCTAACTGCACGTCTTTGCTACACTTTCCAAGCTATTGTGTTTTTTTTTTATTTTTAAAGCAATTTGAAAAGAAAATTGTTTTCTCTTAGGTCACAGTCTCCAGTCATTTGTTCAAGATGTGCTGAGTGGCTGGTGTAAGACAATGCATTGGGTTTTTGGGAGTGAGGGGTAATTGAAGCTGTCTCTGAAGAACTGAGACAGTGGTTGAATGATGGTAAGGCTGAAGATGAAAACGCCTGCCTTAAAATTACCACCACCACATATTCACCTCTCTAACCTCAGAATGAAGCCACTTAGTTCAACTGGAGAGGTGTTGCATGGTAAAACTTCACTGCTTAGTGAAAACAGTTCAAAGAACTTGTCAGCAAAGACAACATTTTTGATGTGTTAACATAACTTTCATTTTTTATGTTTTTGACTGCACCCTTCTGCAGGGGTTGTCACAGTGAACTTGAAAAGTATAGGATTTATCCATACCAATAAATCAGGTGTAGATAAATATGGAAGCATAAAGGCAGGGAATGAAAATAAAAAATAAAAAAAGGCACGCCAGGGCAGTGGTTAGCACTGTCGCCTCAAAGCAAAAAGGTTCCACATACTCCTCAGGCCTAAGTCTGTTTCGTGTGTGGAGTTTGCATGTTGCATGCATGGGTTTTCTCCAGGTACTCCAGTTTCCTACCACAGACCAAAGACATACATGCTAGGTTAACTGGTAATTCTAAAGTGTTCTTAGCTGCGAGTAAGACTGGGAATGGTCATCTGTCTGTGTTCCTGTGATGGACTTGCACGACCTGTCCAGGGTGTGTGCATAGATGTATGCACACACACACACAAACTGGACATGTATATGTTTTTATGTTTTTTATGTTTAAAAAAAAATTCATGACCTATTTCTTTAACCTTCCCATCCATTTTCCAGTGCCATCTGTACTGTCTGATGGACGAAAGAAGGGGTTGATCGGCAAGGTAGCTAACGGGAAAACCCATTAACAGTGTAAAGGAAAACTTTGTTTAAAAAGTTTATATTTTCAAGTTGCCACAATATTTTTGCTTGCAATTGAACTTACAATTATGTGCAATTATTGAAACTGCCTGATATCTACAAAGTTATGGGCTTCAAGTAGCTTCTATTAGTGTTATCTGAAATGATTTCATATTTTTTCAAAATGGGTTGTTCTTCGTTGGTGTGTACTATTGATAACAGCTGTGACAGTTTGATTTGCTAGTTAAATACCTATGTTAGCTAATATTGGACCAACAAATATACTGTGATGAACAACATAAAGGGTAAATTACCATTTGTCCCCAAATGCACACTGTAATCAGTATGAAACAGTCGAATCACTTTGACACCTGGATTGGTTGGCACCAACCAATGCCACCGGGACTGTGGAATCGGTTGGTCGGTCCAGCTTTATTCAAATCTTGATGTCCAGCAGACAGTACTGTCAAAACAAAGATGTTGTTCAGTGTTTGTCATTAATCTATTTTTATTCTATTACATTATTTTACAATGACTACAGTCCCATTTTAGATGACATTATGAACACTGTTTTCAGACAGAAATATCCTACCTGCTGATACATGTTGCATGGTCATGCACTTTTACAAGCTATTCATGCTGCATAAAAGTCTTAATAACACAGGAACTGTTTTACATCACTTCTGTTATGACTTGCTTCATGTTTGTGTAAGCAGTATAGACTTTAAAAGATGCAAGTTAAAACTACACAGTACCCTTAAGCATAGTCAGTAATACATGTAATGATTACCAGTGTTGAATGGTGTCTATTTTTTCCAGGTAAAAGGTCACATGACAGGGGTCTAGTAAATCACAACAGAACACATAGAGACTGATAAGAGCTCAATCATAATACAAACATGGCAGATTGCTTTTGTTTCCAAATGCCTACATAGACATAATTCAGTCCTTCAATTTTCAAAACAAAGTGGAAAATGGTAACAGCAAAGTCAATTGGTAATGAAAATATAGCAAGGGATTCAAATGATAACAATAATATTTGAGTCTAAACTGTATTTGATGGCATAACATTTTTACTCTTGATGTCTTTTTTTCTTGTTTTTCTGTTTGTGTTTTAATGCCCATATACTGTATATACGCAAAACTCAATATATTTATTTTTTTCACCTGGAATCTGTGCTCTCACACAGATACAAATAAAACAAAAGAACTCAAGAAAAGTAACACGAAGATAAGGTGGGTGAGATGGCAATAGGTTTGTTGCAATTGGTGTGAGTTTCTGCATTCTTTTGCTTTGTAGCTACAGAAAGAGGTAAATAACCTATTCTTAGCATCCTAGGGTGATAACATTTAAAATTGCTCAAGCACCAGCAAAGAGTCAGTCAGAGAGGCAGACAGACACACTCTTAGTAAGTGCAAGTTACAGTGACAGCACAAAAGGTTGCTTTACAAAGCGTTTTCTGTTTCAGGCATGTGTGTCGTTTGCTTAATTTATGGACCTGCTGTTTTAGGCCATTTCAGATTAGTCTGTACTGGGGATATCTCATTCCATGTCTCACTGTGTGAGGCTCATTAAAGCTGTGTAGGAGCTGCCTCTGTCCCCCTCTTATTGGCCTAAGGTGCAATAACTGACAGACAACTTGGGGCTTTTTCAAAATGCAGGTACATTAAACTGGCTTTGCATCAAGTTCATACACAGAGAGTCTGTTTGGCAATGCTGACTTGATTGTGTGATTCATCTTTGATGGCTTTCAGAAAACACCATAAAAATATATTCAAGTAATGACTCAGATGTTGTGAAGCGAGGGGACTGATGGTGTGGTTAAATGCATGAATGCATTATTTTCAGTTTGTGTTAGATCCGTGATGGAATTATGCTTTCATTTCATCTCAACTATGCACTAAGCATCAAATCATTAAGTATGAGTTTACACTAAGAAGTAGCTGGGTTTCATGTGTTTGTTTCAATATGTTTATTGATTTATTTATTTTTTATGCATTCAAAAGGACAGTTATATTGTACAAATGCTTGTTATACTTTTTGTTAGAACCGATTCAGTCTTTTCTTTTAAAAACATACTGGTTTTGAGCATTCTAGTTTTCCAGTTATATGGAATAGAATTTTAATAAAAGTTGAGAAATAAGCATAATTCTAAATGTAAATATTTTTGATTCTGTGTTTAGATATTTTACATACATAGCACTCAATGATAATGCCATTAATATTTTAGTGCAATTTCTGGTCTCATGCATCTCAATAGGGGGCTGTTGTTAAAAACTTGTGCAGCTGTATTTTTGTGCTAATGTATAGTTTCATATCACTTTTGTGTAAATTCATTTGAGTATTTTGTAGATGCACGTGTATTCATGTCTCTGTGCATGTCTCTGTCTGTGTGTGTATTGTATTGTATTTGCTCAGCTCCTCGGAGGACGTGACCTGTGTGAGTAAGGACAGTGTTAACGGAGGCAAATTGGGAGGAGGCCAGCATTCTCATTAGCAGGGCAGATGTGAGGTCGCTCTGACCAGATTGCTAGCCACTTCCTCAAAAAAACATCTCGCCAATGGCCTGGCGTGAGACTTACAGAGGGGGGAGCTGGGGCATGGAAATGTCCTGTGTTCCTGACATATTGTGAGTAGCCACCAGACAGGGGGGAAGCCAGCAGTGTTAAACCACCTCAGAGGCCAACAAACAGTGTCACCCCCACCGCCCTCCCCTTCTTCACAACAACATCCTTGTACAAGAACGATTCAAAAATAACACAAGCGGAAAACAGCAACGAGGTGCTACTTTATCCCTCCTGGACCCCTCCTGGGACGATTAGCAATCCAAACTGAAAGAGAAAAAGACAGAAGGAGGTGGAGAGGGGAGGAGGGGGGCAAAGGAGAGAAGAAAGGACAGACATGGAACCAATTTCAACATAATGTTCATCCCTTTAGAGATGCTTGTTAATAAAAGACCATTAGAACAACAGTAGTAATTACAGACCAAAGGTCAAATCATAATTTCTAGATTATTTTCTTTTTCTAGTTTCTGAAAATCAAGATGGCTGGAGAGCATGAGAGGTTACATTTTTATGATGGGATGGAACTGGATTTCAGTGAAATACAAAATACATACACAGTACTTTTCAAGTAACTAATTAATAATGTTGCGCTCCATCTGCTACTTGATAGTACATTTATTAAAAGGGAAAATATTAAGCCTCTATGCTAGAATTTAACATGCCAGATTGAGAGCAATATAGTGACCAATAATTGGGCAAAATACTAATGAGTCATTCTGAAGTGGCTGAGAGCATAAAGATAAATGCCTACTTGTCTGTGGATTAGAACCATTCACTTAAACAGAAGGGGAAAGGGGAATTGCTTAACAGTACAGCAGTGCTAATGGCTGTGTGTGTGTTTTAGACACCAGCTAGAATTAGGTAGACAGGTCACACTGTCAAGCAGAGAGCAAGTGCAAGGAAAAGAGGGGTCAAGGACGAA
Organism: Kryptolebias brasiliensis; assembly: GCA_028566095.1. Taxonomy (NCBI): domain Eukaryota; kingdom Metazoa; phylum Chordata; class Actinopteri; order Cyprinodontiformes; family Rivulidae; genus Kryptolebias; species Kryptolebias brasiliensis. The sequence goes on along the minus strand of JAOXNZ010000044.1, from coordinate 16,156,644 downwards.
TAATTCGCTCAGCCCCTCTTTTTTTGAAATGACAAACATGCGCCCCTGCCAGAAGGGAACCATTAAAAATAATTTACACAAGCTTTATGTTGGCTGAGTTCTTTTTGATGCAGTGTTTCCCCTGGCAATTATGGCTATGGCGCAGCTCCAGCCATATGGCCAGCCGGGCAGTGGGCCGTGAGGCTCAGGAATACCTGGGTGGTTAATTAAGAGCTGTTGCCAGGGCCATAGGAGGCCAGTCTCAGATCTTCCATGCCCCCTTCACCAACTCCACCACCAGTCTCTGCAAACACTTTCACTTCCTCCTCAAGCGGGCCCTCTGCTGTGACCCTCTGTTGTCTCTACTCGCACAAAAGCAGCAGCCACTGGGGACAGGGAGAGGCCACCGGTAATTATTTGAAATAACATCCCCCTGAGCTGAGGTGGAATATGTGAGAAAAAGAAAAAAAAAACTATGTACTGTGTTGTGCTTATTGTTTATATATATATATATATAATGTTTTTTCAGTGCCTTGATGTGTTCATGCTTGCATTAGGAGAGCACAGACTCCAGGTCAACATTTCCACCTTCCTTTCTTCTTCTTCTAATGCTTTTTTGGAATGGAGGAGAGCATAACCATATTCTAATACCTCATTCTGCATTCAGACATTTACTGTACTCTGCTCTCAGCCACTGGGCCAATTGGAATAAACGCTTCACACGTGCCTCACTTTGATTGACATGAATATTTTTCTGGGTGTCTAAAAAAAAAAGCATAAATATCAAAGATTGAGTCTCACAAAACAAGTTAAATAGTGTACAAAAGAAGCACTGTGATAAATTCTTGCATCATATGTTTTTAGGAAGAAAGTAGAAGAAAACCACATTTTTTTGTATAGCTCATGAAATACAGTGTGCATACTTTATTTTAAATAAATCACATGCTGGTTGTGATAATATTTGCAGATGGTAGAACCAGTCTATTGATTTTAAACATAATTATTTGTTAGACGAGCAATACCTTTTGACTCATCAGCCTATCTCTTGACCTTACTGTGTTATCATGGTTTGTGTTGTCATAACATATAGCTTTGACCTTGGTTAAGGTCTTCTCAAGACCCCCGTCTAAACATTTTGATATTCATAATAGCACTATCACTTTATCAATCTGCTAGACAGAGCTCTTATACAGTATAATGAAGCAATAATGAGAATTTTCTCTTGTTAAAATGTCATTTATGTAATGAATAAAAGATGATGGGTTCAGCTGTCTTTGCTTTGTTCTCAATCAGTCTTTTTTTTAAAATCCCATTCTGGCCTGTACACTAACTATGGCGTCATCGGCAGACATTGTCTCGATAATCAGTCGAAATTGCTTCATGTTTCCACTGTATAAACAATCATTAGGATGTTGTTTTGTTCATTCGCTTCGCTTCAGCCTTTCATTTGCGAACAGTGGCTGCAACAAAAACACTGACAGCTTCTAATCTAAATCTGTGATAGTTCAAAATGTCCCGATTGTGACAGCATGGCAAGGCAAATACGTTTGTGACTGTGTCTGAGTGTGCATGTGTTTATCCCCCAGTGTACGTGTGTGTGCATGTGGGTGTGTATGTGAGAAACCCCCTGCTGACTTTCCAGCTCATCTCCATATTCTTTTATGGGAAATGTAAATGGATACATGATTATCTTTACACGACCCAAGCAGGAAATGGGACCCTACCCTTCACTGTGACTAAAGAAGAGAGGGAAATGTTATGGTACACATTATAAATGATTTATGGGTTTAGACTATGGCATCTTTTCCTTGATAACCTCTCCTGTGTGTTTTACGTGCTCCCTTTTCAACCAAGATTCAGAAAAGTCCCCAGTGGTGCAGAGTTCTCTCCCTGTACCTTTCCAAACAATAAACAGCATTATCTGTCTGCCTGTCCACGCTCTGTTTACAGCCGTTTACACTCACCCGGTATCTCATGGCAATAAATCCCAGTGAGTGAAAGAGGGGAGATATACTTGATGCTGAATAATTGGTCATTTTGGTTACAGGCTCCCCTGCTTCACATTATAGTGATAATGAAGGCCTGCTGAATATGGTGATCAGTGTGAGTGTGTGTCGGATACGGGCCTCTGTGTGCATCTGTCATCTGCATGCATACGTCTAAGTGAGCGTGCATATTGCTGAAGTGTCTCCTGAGTCAGGGATTATTGCTGATAGATTATTTCTTCAGCCCCCTCGTTATCACTGGATCAAACAGACATGTGACCTGCACTTCATCACTCTATTCATCCTCTTAAACCGAGCTCTGGAGACTCACACAGAGAGCTGGTGGAACTGAATATATGGATCTGAGTTGAGACCAGGGGGTGTAATACTGCTGCACTGGGACGCTTTTGCATAATTATGAACCCTTGCTAGAACTGTGTGTTTTTATCAGCATGATAAAATCATTTTTACTGCTGAGAAAACTATTAAAAAATTAGGCATATTGGAATTTTGAATGTCTTTTTTTATTAGTTTTACTGATATAGTCAGGTGAAACCACTGGATGACCGTCCTCTAAAATGTTATTTTCATCTCTCTCATCCTGCTCTGGCCTCTACTGTCTCGACTCATGTTCCAGGCTCTGTTATTATGTGATATTGTCGTCACCTGTCCTCATTACTAGTTGAAGGACAGGCCCTTTGATGCTCATTAGCGAGTGCCCCTGTGTCAGCACTACAGCCTAGTCATAGAGAGGCAGTGGGAGCTGCAGCAATGAGAGACTGCCATGTCAGCCAACCTGTGTGTATCGTGACAGCGGTGACACCCAGCCAGTCCCGCTTTTGTCAAGGGCCCCTAACGAGGTCATCACTGTCCCTGAGACAGAGGTCAACCTTACATTTGACCCCCATCCCTCCCCACGCTGTAATGTCAACAGCTCCTCCCAGCACCTGCCCCGCACTGCTCCTGATCGCCGCTTTCCCTCACTGGCTGGTGGCACGCCGAGCTGTCACACAAGTGGGCAGCGTGTGTGAAAATCAAGGTGGGCTGATGTCTTTTAATGAGACAGACGCAGAGCCTCGCTAATGTCCCCGCCTTCGTTAGGCAGGACCCAGCTGCAGCCTGTCAGCCTCCTTGTTAAGCTCAGCCCTGGTGGGACGGTCAGGCAAGGCAACCCGGCTGTCGTTCTGTCTGTCTGTCTATCAGTTGGTCAGCTTCTCCCCTCTCCCCTTGGTGGACCTCAGTCTCCAGGGTAGAAAATGAGCTCTGTCTGCCTGATGGCACTGTACTGTGTGTCAGGGCGGTGCTCTCCTCTGCTGTTTTCCCTGGTTCCTGGAAGGTGGTCGGCTAATGATTCTCCAACAGGGCTTTGGGGCGCTCCACGGCATTTTGTTTCCTGATTAGAATGCACCGGCGGCCTTTGTCAACAGTGATGTCAGCCGCTGTAAGGACAAAGCATTGTTACCAGGAGCATAATTAAATCTGTTTCCTGTGAATCTGTCACCTGTGTTGACCAGGTAATCAGGGATACAGGAGGGTGTTTGTGCCTCCCACTTTATGTTTTATATTTATTCTCCCCCTCGTTCTACCTCTGTATTTTTTCGTGGTATACTGCATGAGAGGTGGAGGTATTTCAATTTTTATTATGCTATTAGTTAATTTTAATATTATCATTTTGGTCAGTATACTACAAACAGTAGAATACACAAAGTATAAAATAAATTTACAAACTTATACTTAAATATTTGTTTCATGCTTCCACACCTTCCTAACAATTTTAGTTAGACAAAAATAGCATGTGTTTACAAATTTACCCGATATCCTCTTCCTAAACTTTATATTAAATTCATAAAATATGCATACATTTAAATTTAATGCATTTTTGCACTTTTAAAAAAGATCTCTGTATTGGTATTATTTTTCAGTTATTTAATTGTTGGTAAAACAGACTGCAGTTATCTGTCTTATCAGATGCACAGTGACATGTGAGAACTAGCTAACCAGACCATTAAAAGAAACAGCAGTCCCTGGGATGTGGACTGGTCAAAAATTAATTGGCCCCATGGCTGTTTGAAAGTGCAAAAAAAAAAACAACTCCATGAAGTGGATCAGGATCCCCCACATAAAATATGTCAATTTTCCCTGCTTATGCCAGTCGAGCAATAATGACCCCATGGTGCTGTGGAGTGGTGTGACAACACAAATGACACTACACTGTGTGCTAATGACATGGGATGTAGTCGCTGGGTAAACATGGCAATTAAACAACAGTCTCAGTCTGACTAGGACACACATAGAACCTTCACAGACCCCATTGTGTCTTTGTCTTATGCTCCCTCTTTCTGTTTCTCTCTCTCTCTCTCTCTCTCTCTCCGCAAGACATTTGCATGCTGGAGGCATAATTGGCTGGTCTCATGGTGGCGGTGGCAGTATTCCTAGAATGAGGACATCTCAATGCACCTCACACGTCCTCACTGTCACAACGCTCGCTGCTGAAAGCCTTTCCTGACACAAACACAGCAACACAGAACGCTCCCACAATGGCAGCCATGTCTGCTCCCACTCAAACTACACCCAGTGACAAGAAGGAGCTGAACTAAGCACATTTCTCTTCCCCCTTGCAGTTTCCAAAGTTCAGGATTACCGTCAGCACGCAGAAGCTCTGCTGGAGAAGTTTTTTTTTTTTCACTCTGAGAAGGCTGTGAAAGAGAGTTTGGAGTGTGACAGTCTCGCTGTAACAGTTTGCTAGAGAAAACTCATGTTAAGTTTAGGCATGTGGGCACATTTGAACATACAGTCATGTATAAATGACACAATTTATATGCAGTTATCATGCAAACTGGACTGCACATTGAGTTTTGCAACTGACAAAAATGTGTTGCCTTTTTTAATTGTAAAAGTTAAATAAATGTAAGCATGATCAGTGTTTACCATTCGTGTACTAACACAAATTCACATCACTTCATATTTGAACAACTTATGAGCAGATATGTGTTAAGATTTATATCAGTGGCCCACAGGTGACACAGCAGAGTGCCACAGAGGCAAACACTACTACCATCACATTGATAGAGTACCCCTGCCGGCCTTATTTCATTCACCCGTGAAACAATTAGCAATGCTGAGCAGTTTTGCAATTAACAGTCCCATAACTGTCACATGCCCCAATTTTAAATCAGCAGGAGTAAGATCTGCTTTGGAGCTAAGTCTAATTACAAAGTAAAGCATTTGCTTCTGTAATTATCTGTTTATAACATTATTATTACCTTTTTTTTTCATTTTCAGGATGCCACAACCTCAACAGTCATGTCTCCCCACTGTGAAACAGACTCTTGTGTGTAACTATCACACACATACTGAGACACAACCACTGATAACACATTATAAGTTTGAATTTACATGTGTGTGTTGATTAAGAAATAAAGTTTTTAGAATGAATGACTGGTAGTGCCATATGAATAGCATTCACTTTATGATTGACATTCTCCATCAAACCACAGCAACTCTTGTGAACAAACAGCCTGTCTTAAAACTGTAAATGGACTGAGTCAAAATGAATGCTGGAGCCCAGTCAAGGCTTAAATCATCTCTCTGTTGAGCTCAAAAGAAAAGCGTTCAAGCCAGAAAATAGAAGAGTCAAGCTGATGGAAGCTGGCGCAAACACATTCCCACCTTTCCAATCTTATTTTCGTCTTTTGCCTTCTGCCTGGTTCTCTTGCAGGGGCTTAGTGTACTTTTTGTGTCCCAGTGCGTACAAAGTCTATCAGAATGCATTTGTTTCGGGGAGCCCCTTTTCACTTTGAAAGGGTTAAACAGACCATTCACAGGCCTGTCAACATTCCCTGGCTCGCCTCACGGAAAAGTCTGCTCAAGTTTTGTTCCCGATCAGCACTTGTCTCTTCGGCCCGTTGTTGCTCACGTCGTGTAATATCCATAACAATCGTGTTGAGCTTTTCAGAGGGCTCTGTATCACCCATTCTGTGGGGCCACTTTCAGGCCATAAAGGGCTTTATTTGTGTGGATTTGAAAGAGTCATGTGAAGTGCCCTCAGGCTGGAATCCTCTTCAGTGGGTCACCACTGTCTCAATAGGTTTCATACTCACAAGTGGCCATCAGTACAGCCCTCACGTTCTTATGAAGCAACACCATTACCAGTGCTGCAAGAGTTCTAAAAGTACTTTGAAAGGTGTACTACAAGTAGGAACAAAGAGGCAAAGAACATCAAGAATGATTGATAAGGAGGACAGTGTTAGAAGTTATAGGTAAATAGAAAAACATAAAATAAAAGAGTGTATCTTGGCTTGGATTAGCACAGTGTTTTAAGGTTCTTACTTCAATAGATGTCTAGCAGCATCAACATTAAAACCCATTTGACCCAAACCTGCCTTTCAAACACATCCAACTGAAGTGTTTGGATATTCAAAAACAACACAGTAACTGCAAAGGAGGATAGATGGGGCGTGGGAAGAAAGAGAAGTTCAACAACATATTTATTTTCCTGAACCATATGGAAATTTTGTTGTGAGTGCAGTGGACACGTTAGATAGTGGTGACCCTAACGACAGCGAGTGTATGCTGAATGGTAAACACTTTGGAGAGGGGCGTCACCCTGACCCCTAGCATATGGGTTTCCATTCTGAAGGAGGGTTTTCACAAACACAGCCATGCTGCCAGCAAGCCCTTGGGACTTTGATTTGTTAATGAATTGCTCTATTGACTTGCATCTCTGCTTGCATCATTGGAAGACACCAAAAACACACCCAGTTTTCTTTTACCATCTTTTTTTATCCCACCCTGCAAAGACAGGAGGATGTGGGCAATAGGACGGAGGGAAGAGGGTGTGTGTGTTTGTGTGTGTGGGGGGAGGGGTCCAGAATTCTATTGTATGATTGACTTAAATGTTCAGGCTTGTCATCTGTTTTCCCCCTCTCTTCTGTGGCTTCTATTCTTTCTTTAGCTCAGCTAATTTGTATTGTGGCGATTTAAGACAACTCTCCAGTGCTCAGTGATGCAAGAGAACAAACCTAATGTCCCACTCAACCCCCCACCC
>JAOXNZ010000044.1:16130069-16142779 GCA_028566095.1 Kryptolebias brasiliensis | reverse complement strand
ACTGTGAAAAGTTTGTTTTCAAAAGTTGCTGAAATTTAATTAAATCCATTTTTGAATAATGTACTTGTGACTTACATTTAAGCGTTTATAAAAAGAGTTCTGTCTAAAAGTTTTCTAAGTCTTCCAGACCTCTGCTTGACAGCAAACGTTCCTCTCAAATGCTTTTCAGCCTCCAGAAATATACAGTTTTACAGATTTTCTCAGCTTTTTGGGAATGAATTATTTTAATTTTCATTGAACTCAACAGCTAATTAAAATTTAAGAGACAATATCTGATTAGTACTTATAAAGCTTTTAACATTACACAACCATTAGCATCATATCCCAAATGAGCAAATGTATGTATGTAACATTACAAGGTGCCTCTTTTTCACATCAAAAATACAAAATAACACTTTAAACACTAATCCTGTTTTTTATTGTTGAAGAAATTCTTCCCATTTTACCTCAGTGGTGATTGCTGTTCATTGTCTACTCAATGACTTATCTACAGTAATGTTCTTTGTATCTTTTACATCATGCTTTACAGTTGGTTCTATTTTGTTGCAACTACATTCAGTCACTGGTGTCCCCCATTACTGATTTGAAACAGAAAGTGAGTCATTGTGCTAGTAGACAGTGAAGGGGAAAATGGCTTAAGTGGTTCCTTTCTGTCAGCAGGTTAAGCAAAGCATTTCACACAGGCTTTTAAAACTAGAGATAGTGCTTTTGCGCCCAAAAAGAGTCAACTTTAAATAAATGTCAAAAGTGACACCACAGGGTAATAGCAGGACACAAAATGAGGTGTTGCTTTGGAAAGACGTCTTTGTCACACAAGGCTGTACTCTCCTTAAAAAGTTTCTGAGGTAAAATGATTTTGTTTAAAAGTTTCCAGGTAAAAGATAATGAGCTATATTTCTTTGTTTTTTTTCTGGGGTAACCCTTGAAAACCAGAATACTTTAAAACAAAGTGATATAACCCACAGAATTGTGATGTGGCGATGAGGACAATATTGACTAATAAATATATTAAGTTAAGTATTAAGAACCCCTGACAATGTCTTTTTTTTTTTTTTTTAATTTTAATTTTACCTAAAACACAACAGACCACATAGGCAATTTATGGTCTGTAACTTTACTGGACACATGTTGTTGAGATGTTTGTACCAAGTCTAGACGAGCAACGGTGACCTCAGTGATTTACTATTATACTGCTGGTCATACTGGGTTCTGAGGGGTGGTTCTAGCAGCCTGAAAATGAGGTCAGAAGGTCAAGTGCTAAAGCATGGTGTCATGGAAGACAAAGTCAAGTGATGGAGCATGTGTGGCTGAAGAGCCTAACAGATGCACAGAGAAAAAAAAAAAACCCAGACAGAGAAACGCACACCAAGTCAAAGTCTTTTTTGGGTGAAATCTTAAGCAAACAGATGTTGACAGGCAAAGTACAAGTTCATCCCAGGGTGAGGAGACATAAACACTTAAAGAAGTTGTCCCTCTGACTGATCACAGAAGACATTCAGGCAAGGCTGTGTAGTCATAAAAGTGGAACACACACAATCAGCACCCATCAGCCAACTCTATATTTCTCTCATATCCTCCCATTTATGTCAGTAGAGTTGCTTAACCTTGCTGTTGTCCTTGGCCTCTGAACTGTTAATAAGCCTATTTGTTAAAATGACACTGGCAGGCAGCATAAGCTAGGTCTTGCTATTTCTCAGAGTCGGAGTCTGTTATCCCCCCTTCTCAGTTCATCTGGCAGAGGTGAGGGGATATCACTCTGACTGCTGTGACAGCTCTACTTTAGCATATTCATGACGAGTAGAGTCTCATTTCACAGGTGTATTAAAATATCCCTAACCCCTTTCTCATAGTGAGCCTCGCCTCACACCACAATGGCTAGATGCCATGCATGAAAATCGATGGGGAAAATATGTAGAAATATAAGCATGCATCAGAGACTGGGTCAAGAACCTAATTTCACAGTGACACCAGAGGTAATTTGGCTCTAGAAATGTTTGTCAATTCGCCATTCATTTGAGCAGGCATGGCATTGTGAGGCCCACCCCCCCCCACGACGTGAGTGCAAGGTGGCCAACCTGAACGCTTGTATTTATGGTGCACTTTTGTGAATACATTACGCCTGTCACAATGAAATAAGTGACATACTTACATGCTGCGAGGAGTAAGTCCAAAGAGGTGAGCGCCGGGCGAGGGAGAGATAAGAGGAGAGGTAATTAGTACATTCATCTTTTTTATGATATCATTTTTCAGACATATATGATCACAATGTAAATTAGAAATAAGGAGGGACCTGCAGAAAATGGAATTCATTTGGAGCGGGTCAATCGCCCTACAATAGTGGTGCTGGGAGGCCAGGTGTAATTTACGGTGGCTCTTGGCCCTCTCTCTCTTCTGCCATACACCTGGCAGAGCCTGATACCCTGATGCTCCACACAGCTGCTGGGCTTTCTTTCCCACAGATAACACTCTTGTCTTCAAATGCAATTCATTTACTCTACTGAAAGAGAAGGAAAGAAATAAGAAGGAAAGGGGAGAACTGAAGAGACAAACCTGCTCTCCTTTTCTGCACCTTCTTTCTGTCTGTTCCTCTCATGATTCAAGCCTAGGCACTTACTGTAATGGCATTCTATGGATTATTGATTTTTGATTTGGTTTTTCTGCTTAGCAGAGGCCTCCTGTTTTAGCGGAGCCATTACCTCCATAACGATTAGAAACAAAAAGTTAATTATGTAATTATAAAGCCAATAACAGCCTGCGCTGGTTTACCCTGCTTTAGTCAGTTTAAACATTATCTCTTGTGTGCACATCATAACAGGCGGAATGTGAGGAGAAGAGATTAACGCCTTGGAAAGCAGATGCGGAATTTAATTCTCCAGTCCACGGCTGCCTGGGAAACCATTAAGTAATCACAACATTCTCCCTCGATTAAATTCACGGCTGCCACTTTGCACACAAAGGGAAAGGGGAAGAAGAGGTGCCTGCAACGCTCTCCCATTTTTATTGACTGTAACGTCAGTCCCTGCCTGCAGGCAAAGATGAATAAAACTGCTAAATAGGGTGCCTCAATCTGTCAGAAAATGAAAAGTTTGAGTGGGCAAAATAAAATCTAAGTAAAATAAAAATGGAGGGCTATGTTGTGATGTGTTCGGCATGATAACACTCACTCAAAGCAGATGGAATAAATGGGGAGGAGCAAAAAGATGCACTTGATAATTCCCCATTATTTTCAGTCATTTTACTCTGCCGCAAATGATTTTTGTCCCCAGAAGCTACAGATAAGGTGGACGGTGAGAGGAAGTGGCTGCATTGCTTTAAACAGATTAGAGACATACAGAGGTGCACAAACGCAAGTTGACTTTGTGTGGGCATGCGCTCACACATATACATTCATGCAGCTGAGATGCACACGCATTGACAACCTGCAATGTATACAGTAAGTGCAACTAATTACTTATGGATGGTTATGTGAGGAATTAATACGGTCTTGGAATGATATTTACTTAATGTTACGCAATGAAACTGCATGAAACAGGCCTGCAGGAATAGAGGTCAGAGGGGCAGTCTCCTTCTATAAATGAGCACTTAAGGGCAGAGAGAGGGTTCTGCTCTGATTAATTGGCTAATTCATTAGTTTGGTTAAGTCGTTCAGTTAGACGGGTGAGACGAGGCCCTATAACCAGAGGGCTCTGCCAGCTAAAGACAAGAAGGAATACTGTGGATAATGCTAAATAACAACATCAAATGAGCTGTGAAAAAAAAAACACATCTTCACAGCAATGAGCCTCACTGGCTGTGCTTCAGGAAAAAGCCACACATATAAATACTAATAACCTTTCATGATAGATGAGTTTAAACAACTTGAGAATCACAGTCTACCAAAGTGAGATGAGCATGACAGAAGATATGTTGATGCAAATTAATCCTACATAGAAGTTCAGGTATGTGTAAAGGACTTTGTTGTTGAATGTGTGAACTTGTATCTTAATGAAAAAATATATATAAAAATGTAACATGTACTTTAAAGAGCCTGCCATTATTTATCATGCTTGGACTACAGGGTTTTCTTTGCATTGATCTTAGAGCTGCTGAACATAGTGAATGTTTCTAAAAGTGAGCAAATATGACACTGTTTTATCAAGGCTATATTTACACATGCTTCTTTAAAAGCACTTCCTTGAATGTCTGCAAACCCCATTTAGAAATCTGACACACATTTTTACAGGCTGATGCGTGGAAGCGCCTGCGGGTGTGCACATACACACATGTACACATGTACACACTAGCACACTAAGCCAATCGCACATCCAGTTTCTTTTCAGATGCATACAGACCCCAGTGTGAGTGCCAGCCTGTTGCTTTACTCCTTCACTCCTGTCCATCAGGTTCCTCCCAGGGGTTTCCAGTTGTCCCCCAAGGGCCTGAGGCCTGTGCTTCCCCAGTTCCTCTTCACTCTTTGCAATTGCCAGGATCAGGTTTTGGAAAGGCGCTAGTTTTTTGTGTACAGTGGACAGCTGGTACATTCCAGATAACAGCTGAATTTAAAATGAGTACAAAAGCAGCAAGCATGGACAGTCTCTTTGTCTATCGCAGCCTTTTGATGAGCTTCTCAATCAGGCCCAACTGGTTTGTTTCTACAAGCATTCACACAATATCATAACAGCACTGGCAGACCTGTTCAGCCTATTCACGTCTACCGAGTTACATCAAACACTGAATGGACAGAGGATGATGAATAAAAACAAAGAGATAAAAATCCAAGAACACTTGTAAAATGTATCATAGCTTTAAAGACTTGCTCAAATATGTTGGCATTTTTTATATTTTATTGGTTGTTTCTTCTGTTTGTCCTAATTATGCAAAGAGGTGTCAATACCCATTGATAGGGATTTTCAGTTTTAAAGAGCTGTATTATGTCCACAACAGATGTTTTCTAGTTCCAGTCGTTAAACCCTCTCAGAAACTCTTTAGCTTTATTCAAATGTTCCCCATCTGACCCACACCGTTGCAGGCTATCTAATTCCCTGAAATGCTACGTTTCATGTGAAATAATTTGTCAAGCCAAAGGACAATTTGTGAACTAATTGCACAATAAATAAATTAAGCATGTTTGTGTCTTAGACAAGCTTGGCCAGTCTGACTATCCAGACAAGTGACTGATGAGCAAACATGAGGGGTATTTCTAAAATAGAAACATGCACTCAAGAGCATATTAATAGCTGCATACACAACTAGGCACATTCATGTTCCCTAATGCACACACACCAAGCATGTGACATCAAGAATTCACTTTCTCTAAAAAGCCGAATTCCTCTCAGAGTCCCTTTTGAACCAGGTCAGAGCCCCCACCCACAAGCCCCAGCAGAAAGGATGGGAAAACTAATGACTACAATAGAGTGTTTGCATTTTTCTTGGGTCTTGAAAAACACAAAGAACAAGGCCTGTGACAAGCTCCATTATTTGGTTGCTCTGCTAGTGAGGAGACAGCTCCTGCTGGAGAGATGAAAGTGGGGGGTATGGGACAGGGAGGACAGAAGAATGGTGTGTGTGTGGGGGGGGGGGTGTCAAGAGGGCCACAGAGATGGCAGGTGATGAGGACGGTCCCGCCCTTGCTGCCATAACCCATGTCGCGTGGAGCTACGGGCCCATCAGCACAAAGACAAATTATCGCAGGGGGAATTTCACGGACAGGAAGAATCTGTCACCTAGTGGAGCCCTCCCTTTAAGGGACTTCACACAGCCATTATGAGCTTCTTTAAGGAGAGAAAATGCTCTAAGGGGCTGACGTTCAACATCCCTAGTGCCAAGATAGATGGGGAGGAGGAGGTGTGGGTCATAAGTTAAACAGGAGTTGAGCTTTTACTTTTTTTATATTGCTATTCTTAAGCTTTATTTCCTTTTTTAGATGTTACTATACTGTATATTCCATCATGATGCTAGGCAGCAGTGGATGAAATATAATACCCTGGAAAATAGATCAAAAGCTTAAGCCTTTTTAAAATGATCTGATTTGACAGTATTTTGCATATTTACTAAATGTATTGTTTTAATCTAAATTGTCATATTTTGGTAAAGCAAATCCTAACTTATCTTTGCAGTGAATTTTTAAAGTGTGTTAGCCTCAGACATATTTCAACAGCTGTTTGAACTTCTACCACCTAAGTTTGGTTAAACTTAGACTGTACCCAGCAAATGTGAAACCCCTGCAATGATAAATAATGCATCTTAATTGAGTATAATGTGTACTTAAGAGAGTTAGAATCATAAATTAGGTCTGTGTGTTTAATTGGCAACTCCCTGTGAGAGTTACCAGTGTGTTGAGTGTGCACTCGGTGGATAAACTCGACATTAAGCCTCTGGATACACAGGCGTCATTTGTTGGGAAATGCAGGCAAACACATGATGTCAGACATTGTGAGAAAGGATGACTGTTCGAACAGGAGCAGAGCAGGTGGTGATAAATGGCCTGTTTATTTGGTATATTAAAGTGAGTGCTTGCCTTAAATGGAAACATGAGCACGAGGGACCATTAAAGTTGAGCAATAATTTCCAGTCCTATATCAAACATTTACTGTATGTTCTCAGGAACAAACAATCCAAGTGAACAAAAGCAATAAAGTCAAACATGTTCAAAACTTTTTTTTGTTTGTTTTGTTTTGCCTAGAACTGTTGTAATAAAGTTCAATGGTGAATGTGTTATTTATTTATTAATTAATTTGTTTGTTTATTTATTTAAAATAAAAGTGCAGTGCTCATTCTTTTGCTCTTCTTCATCAATAAATAAACTTAATTTAATACATTGAATTATCTTGATGACAGGTGTACCAAATATTATAATTTAAAATTTCTATTGCCTGTTTTGAAATAAACCATGCACCATTGAAGGCTGAGCTTCCTTCCATTTGCACACAGCTTGTATCATTCATGAGACCACAACATGTGCAATCATGCTCAATATTTTATAACAGGTTGTATTACAACAACTTATTCTCATTCAGAGTGTATGCATGTATCCAAACATCTCACCCAATAATGGGAACAAAGGGGCTTTAAGTTGTTCAGGGAAAGAAGCCACATCTATTGTGTTCAAAGATATCATTCCAATTGAACCATTATGACATTGCCTTATAAATTTGTCTTGGCCAACACAAAAGACCAGTGGCCCTTTAACAAATGTGAAGGGGGATTATTCTACTCCTTCAGCATCAAACCCCACAGCCTTTCTCCTCTCTTTCACACAGGGGCATGAACTTGGATGGGTCCTGCTATCCCCCCTGCTGAACACCACATTTTAAACACACAGTCACAATTGGCTGGATTAACCCATTCCCTCCACCCCCCTCTGTGTAGCGCAATCCTATGGACTCAGCAACCCTACCATGCTAGTAACCAGCAGAGGTGCATGCTAATTGGATCATGCTACGTGAGCAGTAAAAATAAAATAAAATAAAAAGACAAGTGTCCCTAACTTTTCTCATGTCTCTTTCCCTCACAGCCCCCAGTGTATATGGGTATAGGCTTCAGTTAAAAGAAACTCCTTTAAACTGAATTCATGGACAATTTGCATAAGCAGATTTAGGTGAGGAGAATGGAGGGGCATTGCGGCTGGTCATTAATATGCCAGCTAATTCAGCACATTGTAAGCCCATTGATGCTTCACTAAAGGGCAGTTATCCCATTGGCTTTGTTTAGGTCTGAACCAGTCTCAGCAGTTGTTACAAATTACAGACGTAATTGATTTAAAATCTGCCATAAACTGCACAATGAGCAGAAGTATGGCAATTTTTGATGACAGATCATTGCCAAGTGAGTTTTTAAACCCCAAATGTTAATGCCTGTCTAATAAATGAATGTGCCTGCAAACAGCTGTGTTTCTGTGATAAACATCGTAGGCAGTTTCTCTGCCAGTCAGAGCTGCTTATTTTAGAGCATCATGAACATAAACATATTTGCAAACTAATTTTCAACACATTTGTAAAATGACGCTCATCAATCGCATCCCTGACTATGTGTCTGATTTTGATTTAAGATGCCTTCCAAAGATAACACAGTGCAAGTGATTAGTTGAGGGACCATTCGTGCTGTCATGACTTAGCCATGGTAATATGCACTCCACATTTTTACACTCAGCACCAATTAGTGGCTGCAACAAAGCCTGACCAAAAATAAACACAGCAGTATTGCATACTTGTTACTACAATAAGATGTAATCCTCGGGATGTGCTGAACAATATTAGCTTTTCAATTACTCCTCAGTGCCATTGAGCGACAATCTATTGAAATAGAGAGCAACCTCCCCCCAACAAACGCTCAGATGGTATCCTCCACAGGCTACTCCAGCACAGCACTTGACATGTGAGAGTTTAAAACATTCTTCATCTCGGGATACACACCAGTGGCTCCTCACTTCCCATCATTCTTTGTGCCTCTCCAAAGCTCTTTTCATGGCTCCATTTCTGACTCAAGGCAGAGATCAAACCAGGGTGTGTAAACAGAGAAAACAACAATGATGCAATAATGTTTTATTCCAACTAGGCAAATGGTGGGACACTAATGACAGGAAGCTTTATTATGATTTTACAGATAGTAATGATAAAAAGGAAGGAGGTAAAGCTGGAAATAGAAAACAGACGAAGTGGGCATCTCCTCAAATGCCCCACTGTTTGTGAGTCCCTGATCTACACTTCAGCTATTGCTATTGTCACTGATTTTTTACGTTTTTTTATGCTGTGGGGGCCTCTGTGTATTCTTCCCCTATTCTCTTCAATCTCCTGCCCCTGATAGGGCTACATCAAAGCTAGAGGAGCTGTGCTTTGTGGGGGCTTGGCCCCCTAACTCACAACGTGTGGTTTTCTGGCTCTGGACATCGGCACCTTTTAACCCATTCTGTTGAGATTAGCCATTGCCTTCAATTGAGCATTAGTGAAACTATAGTAACCAATAAGAAGCTTGTTGCTGAATGGAAACTATGTATCTTGTCGCAGTGGAGCTGTCGGAACATCACAATCCCAGACAAGTTCCTTCGTAGGATTTTGGCTGGCTGGATGGGGGCCTCTTCTTTTCATGCAGACACTAAGTTCCTCACACACTCAGGAACACGTACACCCCCCCCCACACACACACACAAACACACACCATACGCACACAGACACTTTTTTACAACTTAAGCACAATAACAGTAATTTATATTAAACTAAATATGGGAATTGAATTGTTTTCCACAAGGCACAACCATTTAATTATTATCTTTGTTTAATCTTTGTTTACAACAGTGAGAGGGAGAAAACTAAACTAAAATGAATAATCAACAACAATTTTAAAAAGGGAGGGGAAATTTTGTTGTGCATAGTGACTAAACTACTAATGCTCATAAACCTGGGAAATAAACACGAATTAATGGAGTGGGTCTTTTAAGCAGTCTTGGCTGGCACCAGTCTGGTCCTGGGGAAGGAGGAAGGAGAAGCAGAGGGACAGGCACTCTTGTCTGCCCCCGGCTTCATTAAGAGGTGCAAACACCGCTCCAAAGTACTGAGGCCTAGGGCTCCATCAGTCAGATCCTGGCCTTAGCCCGGGTTTAACATGAGCTAAAGATGCCAGACAGCACACAGTCATTAAAGCTAGGCTCCTGCAGCAACAGTCACTGGCTTGAAGCATTTTGGTTTTTCCTCTCCAGATTCCTGTTAAGGGAAATCTTCACACATCCCCAGGTTGGCTCCCTTTGCTCCTGAACCAGTAAAGACTTGGATTAGAGAGGTTACTACAGTTAAAAACATTTGTTCACTTTACAAAGCTATCATATGCTGTCATAAGCTTATGTATTTCAAAAACATTAGTTTAAAGCTAATTATGGACAGCTCAAAGTACTTCCTGACATCCCCAGCCATCATTGTATACATGTTGTAATTTGCAGTTGCAAATAGTGACACTGCAAAGCCTTGTTAATGCCATCAAATATACTCATCATAGCACTGACACTTGGCTGTTGCTTTTTGTCTATCCGTTTTGTTATAAAGCCCCAGTTACAGTGTTCATTTGATGCTGCTCAGTCAACACAAGTCTCACACTGGCTCAGGCAAAGCAGAGAGAATCAGCATGAGGGTGGATTGATTTTTGGCTGGGTGTGGACGGTGAGCGAGAGACAGTGGGCCTCCAGACAGAAGATTGGCTGGATTCTGTGAAGACTGGAGCCTTCTGTGAGGTTGCTTGCCCCACCACATGGAGTGCTCCAACAGTGACCCTGCGCAAACTGGCAACTGCCAACCGTCTGCTTCTGTCTGCTTGGCATATTTGGCCATTTAGTGTGTGCTTGTGAAGATCAAATGGGTTAAGATCACCCTCTTAGTGAGCAGAGAAAAAAAGAACATCAAAAAGGTGTAAATTTCACTTCCCCACTTTTGATTAAGTCAAGCATGAAAAGAAATGTAATACTCTCAAGTGGCAAGGGTTTACACTATTGATGCTGTTACTTCTGCTTCAGGAGGCCCAATCAGCCAACAGGGAGCTGAGTAAACTTGCCCCGAGTTTTAGGGGAGGCCAGATGGAGGGCTTTTGCTGTGCCTGAAAAGACAGCTTAAGAGCTCGCCTCCTCAATCCCACTCAATACTGACTGTGTGAAATCCTGGCCCTGGCTAACACCCGCCCCCCCCAACCCCAACTCACCCGCCTTCTCCAAAGCTGGTGGCTACCACCATATGGGCTTGTTTAAAAACTCCCACAGGCTGGTACAAAGCACAACAACACAGTTTTCATATCAAGTACTCTCTCAAAGAGACCCACCCCCAACCCCCTGACTCCTTCCCTTCCGATTCCAAAGGCTGTCACGGGTTCTGCTCTGATTAATAGTTGTTGTTGGCCGTCTGTTTGGCAGATCATTTTGTGTGATGATTAATAAGAACTTGCCGGCACAATTCAGATTTCATATGTTAGTAAGTGAGCAGTGGACTGACAGTTTCTTTGCAGCTTTGCCCACAAAATATACTTCCAAGTAGCAAATAAATATTTGTGGGGTGACCTGGCAGAGTAACATTGCACCTTCTTGCTATACTTTGTGGCAACAGTCTCTCACAAAGCAAACGTGGACTAGAGCAATGCCCCTGGTAATATGTGGTGGACAGCGGAATGGAATGGCTTTTGTAAAGACTTAATAGAATCTTTAACCGTTTCAACAATCCACTCCCATGGAGTTGCATTAAGTAGATATTGTTAAGGGACAATGACCTAAATAGCTCAACATCAACCTCATTAGGCATGCAGGCAGGGCCTAGGCCATTTCATGGTGGAAGCTATTGTCAAGGCTCACCCCAGGTAAGCATTAAATTGCAAATGATACCCTGAAAGGCGAAGAGAAGAGGACAGAGAGGGAGAGAGTGAATATTGCAAACACAGAGAAAATGGTTCTCAGGACAACAGAGAATGAAAAGGCAGTTGGAGGAGCTGCTCTGACCGTAAAAAATCCAATACATCACAGCTTTTGGGGAGCAAATTCCTCTCATCTCCTAAGTGTCTTATTTGTAAGCAATGCTGAGCACAGTCCTGTGTAGAGAGACAGAAAAAAAAGAAAAAAAGAATAGGGGAGTAAGAAAGAGAACCTAATGACAGACTGATAGCAATTACTTGTGCCCGTCAACGGGTCGTCTCCCACACAGCAATCTTGGGGAAAATTAAACAAGTGGAAAAAATAAGGCCGGACGCAGCCAAACGGGATAAAGAGGTTGAAAATAGTGTAGATTAAGTCTGAAGAAGCTGTCTCTGTGGTCTCTTTACACTGTCACAAACTTTCCAGCAAAGTCTATCTCTCAGCAAATCAATAGCTGCATCTCCTGCACCAAACAGTATTCACCTAATGACCCCTCAGTTCAACATGTTAATAAAGGGGCCTCTAAAGAATAGTTTGCAACTGCGAAGTGCTCTTGTGAGTGACATTAAAAGACGCTCAAAAATGGGAGGTGTTCTCCCCAGCGGAACTGCTCTCTGTCACCCATCCTGGTGAGAAATTGTGCCTTTGCATATTCCTTGTCACTAGTAACGTAAGTTAAAGGACCCCTGAGGACAGTATTAGTCACTGCTTGCCTTGTGGAGTGGAGTAAATTAAAGCAGGGATTAGGGAAGGCAAAACTGTGGATGACAAGCAAGGCAATGACAGCCACATCAAGTGCTCTTTAGGCCCATATGTCTTCATGCAGTACAACAGTAGGGGCCTCCAATGAGCTCACTGCACAGCAGTTCAGTTTATTCAAGCTGAAACAAACAAAGGCTTCTTCTCTTTCAGGCAGCACTTCCGTTTCTTCTCTTCAATGAAATGTGAATGCATATATATAGAATAGAAACATGCAACTATGCTATAGCATAGCAATAATTCTATGTCACTCACTCACTCACTCACTCACTCACTCACTCGCTCGCTCACTCACTCACTCACTCACTCAATCAATCAATAAACCCCGACATGCATTTATCCACCCAACCAACTAATCAATCCTAATGAAGAGTGAAAAAGTATTTTTTGAGTTAATATTTAGTTTTGTTCTTTGTTGATTTGACAAGAAAACTTTTGTTATTTATACAATATGATAATAATGATGGACTTCATCATAAAGTGGAGCATTTTTTTTTGTTTGTCATCAGTATTTATTGTCAGTTTCTAAAATCTTTAGATCACTTTTTCTTTCACTACATGCTACTGAAGGTAAGTAATATGTGTAAAAGTAATAATA
>JAOXNZ010000044.1:16116370-16129115 GCA_028566095.1 Kryptolebias brasiliensis | reverse complement strand
ATATATACGCACACGCACACACACACACACATATATATATGTGTGTGTGTGTACGTGTGTAGATATTTCATAATTTGATGCATGTATTTAAATGCTATTTTCATTTCTCACTTCTTTCCTTCTCCTCTTGCTTTCGCTTTCTTTCGTCTCTTTTATTTAAGCCAGTCAAGTTGGAGAAACTACAAGATTTTCTGACCAAGACAAGTGGAGATCTGAATTAAATCCAAAGTTATGGTGGTAGTGACTCATTTCTAGATGGGAATGCTTCAAACACCTGACTTTCACAAATATCTCAGATACAGAATAATGGACAGCTGGATTTAAAATGTGCATTAGTACATGTGTTTCTGAGTGTGTGTGTGTATGTATGTGTTGTTGTTGTCCAGTTGAGAAAGTTAAAGGAATTGGGTCGATATAAAATTGTTACTTTTGTATTTTTTCTGTTTTTTTGTAATGTTATTGTTTGCAGTAGATTTTAATTGTGCCTGCTTGCAAAATGTAATCCCATCCCCTCATCTTTTATGCAATTTCAGTGTTAAATTTATGAGTGAGCTCTGTGGGAACCAGCTGTGGGTGCTCTAATGAAAGTCACTCTGCTGTCCTACAGTGAGGTCAAGCTTTTACACCTGGCCATGACCACATGAGGCCACACTGCATGTATAGCTTTAGCAATGACTGTCAGATAAGGAACTGCATAATTTAAGGGATAACACCAGCAGCAGGGCAAGATGCCTACAAAAACAGCAAACAGTGGATATAGCTCATGCAATATATATGCATAGTTTATACTAAGCTTATCTAGTTATAGATTAGACTTGTACTGACTGTAAACTGCTGATTAGGTATGCATGTGTGCGTGTGTGTATTGCCACCCCTACACCAGAGGATGGCAGAGTGGGTGATGAGACTCAGCTTTCTGGAGCAGCTTCCTGACTGTGGCTGCTTTGGATGCAGCAAAGGGCTTAAACAGTGAGATTTGGACCCCATTAACCACTAAAAAGCCTGCTTATTTCCTCAGTTCCACACCTCACTTTGAATCATTTTGCATCCTATGAAGTCCGAATGCCATTATTCAACTCATTTCAAAGGTATCTCAAAACATTTTTAAAAGATGTAAGTGACAG
This sequence comes from Kryptolebias brasiliensis, assembly GCA_028566095.1. Classification (NCBI taxonomy): domain Eukaryota; kingdom Metazoa; phylum Chordata; class Actinopteri; order Cyprinodontiformes; family Rivulidae; genus Kryptolebias; species Kryptolebias brasiliensis. The sequence continues at coordinate 16,127,991 of JAOXNZ010000044.1, read as the reverse complement.
CTCTGACACTAATACTTAGAAGCTAATAAACAGGACTTTTGATAAATGTAAGAAAAAACTTTTCACATCGTTCCAATGATCAGACCAGACAACCACACAATGAATAAGTTTTGTTACACTCATTAAATAGTTTAAAAAGTTTTCAGGAACATTTTCCGAAGGTTAAATAATAAAGATGTGTTGCATTAGTGTATAGTAAAAAAACAAACAAACAAACAAAAAAAAAACTACAGAGCCTTCTACAAGTGCAAAAGTCTACATCTAGATTTCTAACTTGTGTTTCCAGCAACTTGCATCTGTTCATTGGCTGCTGTGTACAGATCTCTGGATCAGTTTGTGCAGCTATACTCTGTGCATGGTATGATCCTCTTGGTAGCCCAACATGCAGCACGCTAATGAAGAGGTAATGAGCCAGCAGATCCCTGCTATCCATATGGGGGCCACAGTGCAAAAGTTTATGTTCCCAGGACATGGAGGGAGAGCATGCCAAACAAGCTGCAGGATGAAAGCTAGGCCTGAGTCGGCCGCATAGATCTACAGCCACAGAGGGGATTACAGACACCTACTTCCAGCTTAGGCTGGAGTTTTTGAAGTTTGGGCATAGGAGGGGAGGGATCCCTTTGGCAGAGTCCTGTTTGATTCTGGTGGGAGTCCTTCTCTAATCCCTCCTTCCCGTTCTCACCTTCTGCCTGATCCACTGCAGCCTCCCATCCCCATGGTCCAGGATCATTATCCACCCTGGCCAAGGGGCTCCCCCTCATTAATTTCCCTAAGCAGATTACAGAGTGTGCGTTTGTTGTTGTTGTTTGAGCCATCTGATTTGCCTAAGCCCTTTGTTTTTTCATCTGGTTTACACTTTAATGCCCCCCGAATGAGTTTCAATGACTGGGAAGATCAACCTGACCCACTGGCAATGCAGCAGAGAACTTAAGAGAAGTGAGGCTAACCTGAGGGGGTGGATGAAGGGAGTAGTGCATCTCACTTCTTTCCACTGTAGATTTAGATGTTCAGAAGGAGGAGACAAGAGTTGATTTACCCTCAACTCATCTCCTCATAGTGGGGCTAAAAACTGGATGAGGGAGTAGATCACTGGCTTCAAAACCTGGACCAGTAAGGACCACAGGCCCACTGTTAGCTGATCTGGACTTCAATTGACACAGCTACTGAGCCAAACAGGACCTAGTTATCTCCCCACTCTCATATAACCCTTTGAAAAATGAACTCTCAGAGTAATGTAGTCAGTTGGCAGGACATTGAAACTCCTTTCTGAATTTTAAGGCTGTTTCTACAATACGAAGTGGTGTGTGTGTGTGTGTGTGTGTGGGGGGGGGGGTGACAAAGGGTGGTGATGGGGGGGCAGTCTGCAACGACCGCTTGGTCACTCTGGTTGCTTCATCTTCTCTGTGTGACAACTCATTAGCAAGATGAACACAGCCTGACCTGGGTCCAACAGGACTTGGCAGTCCAGTAATAAGACCTCCAGTCTGACACACCTCTCACACATCATTATCAGCTATTTGCCACAGTGAGTGCATATTATGTAAATAACCCAGATTTTCATGAGCAAAATGGTGCATTAATTGGCATTGGGCAGTCTTTTTATAAAGTATGTCTATACTGAAAGTGTATTATCAGCGGAGGCACATTTTTACAACAAGTTAACAAGGTTAAACAAGGACAAGTAAAACAAACAAAAAGATCAACCAACAGTCACACAAGCATCCTGTCCAGCCCCCATCTTGAATCTCCTCATCCTTATCTACAGCTACCAATTTCATACAGTTAATCTGACAAAGCCAAATGTAATTGATTGATAAGAGGCAAAAGGGTTGGCGCTAACCTTCCTGGGTTGCATTTGTCTGGAAGCACAGACGGACAGCGCAGATGTCATCAGGCCCATCAACTGCCTACACTTTATCAAGCCCCAGGATCAAGACCGGTGCATTTAGAGTTAGGCCAACATTGCACCAAAAAGGGAAGGTAGTGAAAAGATAGAGCTAATGGGACATATGTGTACATCTCATCTCAGTCCAGCTTTATCAGGATAGGCCCATGCACTTTTAAGGTCACAAGTGACTCTCCATTTGTAACTTTATTTTTTTCTGGAGAGATCATCCTGAGACATCAAAAACCAAAGACATTTAGTTCATAATAAACAAATTAACCTGTCCAGGGTGTATCCCGGCTCTCGCACAGTGACTACTGGAGATAGACCCCAGCTTCACAGTGACTGCTGGAGATAGGCCCCAGCTTCCTGTGACCTGGAAAGGAAAAGTGGATAATTTATTGTTTTTATTGGTTTTGTTCTAGAAACAATTCCATAGTGATAAATATTAAAAAAGTTAGCTGGACAAACGTGGTTCTGTTGAACCTATGGTGTCCACAGTTTAGCAATGAGCTGCACCTGGAAAATGTTGTGGTCTGTTTTGCCCTGACCTGTAATCACAGAATGTTGTTTGTGTATATCTGCTGATTGTAGCCTCAAAATGGCACAATGAATCACATAGAATTTGCAGTGCAAGTGGCAACAGAACCCAAGAATTTGGTCTTGGTTTAGACTAGGATATAAAAGACACAACAACATAGACATAAACTGTAATTTTTGCACATATGAGCAAAGTATTTGTAAATGCCTGCCACTACTTGTGATTGATAGTCTGCAGTAATGACCACTTTTGTGCTTTGTAACCTGTTTATTCACTTGCTTGGGTAACATGATTTGTTTGTCTTTATCTAGAAGTAGACAAAATATTTTTTTAACATTTATATACTTAAAAAATACAACACATTAATGTAATAGTTAAAAAAACAAATGCAATTTGTTCTAAAGGTGTTTTTTCATTGTAGTCATAAAAGCATACATCAGTAGTGGACATAAAAAAAACTATGAATATTATAAAGTTTAAATTGTTTACTTTGAGGTAAACAATTCGTTGGCACCATGTCTCAGTATTTGTTGGTAAATAAGGGCAGATTGTTTATCCGGTTGTCCCACACAAAAATATATTAACCTTATAGTTGAAATAAAAATGTTGTGAGACTGCCCAAGTGTGGTTGTCTTTGAAGCTCTGTTTAACATACAAATACATTAGCTATGACAATTAAATTATTATATTGAGAGTAGCTACATCTTAGGCTATAACTATATTTAAAAAAGATTTTCAAAACAAGAGCAAGGCAGTCTATTAAAATGAACTTATATACTTTGAGATTTTTAGGGCAATACTTAAAAATTATCTCAGCCATGTCAAATTGGTTAAATTAGTCTCTTTTGCCTTTTTTTCATCTGGAGGAATTCTGGCCAGGCTGAATGCTCTGAACATTTACTGCCCATGACTTACAGAGGATTATCTACCTAAGTTTTGGTGACTTCTTGTAATTGGCCTATTATTTGTCATTTCCCACAATATAGTAGTATGACCATTCTGTTTGACTGTACTGTGTCCCTTTGTAAAATTAGAACATTTGATGATGCCTGAATAAATTCCATTAAATCAGAAAAAAGTGTTAGAAAATATGTTGTATGAATTACATTAAGAGTAAAGCCATGTGTTGCTGAAACACTCAGATCTCTGCTGCCCTTGAAAAATGTGGCTAGCTTTTCACTGTATAGGGCCCAGCTTGTGAAAATCTTCTGTGTTTCAGCAAAGAAAAAGTGATAGAAGAGGAAGGCAGACATGGGATGGGATGGGAATAGGGTAGTGTGTAACCACATTGGGTTTAGTGGCGGAGAGGAGCTGCAGGCAGTGGCATGTGCTCCCTAATGACCTCACCCGGCCAATCCCGCAAATTTGGTAAACTTCATGGAAATTTAATAAGTGATGCTGCATTGTGTTTACCCACAGAGCCCAAGCCTGATGCTGGGAGGCACATGTGTGATGGTTTACCCGCAGACACTCATTGGCTTTTTTCTAAGACAGACATCTCAGTGCTGTGTCTCTCTGAGCCACCGATGGAGCTGTGACCCTAGGGGCTCTGCCGCTTCAGCCAATATAGACTCTGTACGTCCTGAGGGGGGATAATATTTAGGGCTGGTCCAAGCCTGTTTCATTTCCCCTCCCTTCTTTCCTCCTCTTTCCCTCCCTTCAAAGGCCCTGCTCAGCTGCTCCTGCCAGGCTACAGAGCTCTTTGAGTTAAAAGGACAGAGCTACTCATTTGAAATCGCTGCCTTTGCTCCTTCGTTTTCCCTTTTTTCTGGAACTGGCTTCTGCTGGCCGTGCCACACTGAGCAGTGCTCTGCCGTGACAACTAAATAGGCCCCCTAATACCACTTCATAAAGCCAAGGAGTATCCTCCAGGCAAGGAGCTGTAAATTAAAGGCATTAATGTTGCTTTCATGGAAAGCGCAAAGAGTGAACCTTCCACTAAAATGACAGGAATGGCTTAACAAACCAGTCTAAATGATACCTTAAGCAGGGATAATTTATAGGGGCGTTCCATGGTGAGAAATAAATGGTTCTTTTGGTTATGAAGAACATGTTGCTCTGTACACGTTTTGGTTTGTGTGAGTGTGTGTGTGTGGTTTTATCAACAAGTATAAAGGATGATATCGGGTATTGGGTGAAAAAAGAGATAAATCTTTGTTTTCTTTGTTGCTAAGTATGAACTGACATAAGACGGAATTTTTAAACTGAAGTATGTGTTGACAACACTACAAAGGACACCCACTTACCCAGCAGGTGAGATATATTTATACATCTCACCTGCTGTGTGATATATATACATCACTTATTTCTAGCAAGTAGAAATCATGAGTGTATTTCAATTTCAGCTGTCATCACTCATCACTGTCCATCATGGACACATAAACAGTATTTGTCAGTCTCATAAACACTTCAGCTGTCCTCCCTACCGATTTTCCTTGTCATCATTCATTTTCTAAGTAAAGGATCCCATAAGAATGACAAAGGGGAAAGCAAAAAAATGCAACTTGAAAATGAATATTTTGTTACTGGCATTTTCAAGCACATAAGATGTGGACCCCAGGAAGACTAGCCATTGTTATGGCAATGGCTAATGGGGATCCAAATAAATTAACAATAAAAATAAACAATAAAAATACAAAGTATTTTATTTAGTAGCTTATTTAGTCTTACTTTCTTTGGTGGACAAATTACAAGAAATAAGTAAATGCTCTGTTTTCTGGAAGAGAACAACATAAGCTGAAGGAGAGAGTGGTCTGAGGGATAAGAGCTTTCCTTCTCTGTTTTTCTTTTTCGTCTGTCTGTATCACTCCATCTTACCCCTATGATGATGTGACAAGGCTGCTGAGCTTATATATGCACCCATCATTTACACACCAAGCTATCTGTAACAGAACAATTCCACTATTCAGTTTTTACATCATTGTTTTCCCCTTTTTAACATGTCACAGAGGTCCTAGTGCTGTGCTTGTTGTGATGGGAGGGGTGAGATAGGAGGGCATACAACCACAATGTGGGAAGGATGCTGGGCTTCTCCGAGGGGATGTTTGGCTTTGTAATTTCACCCTTGGAATTCGTGATTACAAACGGGACAACTTTTTTAATTTTCTCTTTTGTCTGGATTCAGCTGGTTGACAGTCTGCCCCGGCAGCCGGGCCTTTTAATCAATCACCTAGATAATCAAATGTCACTGGGTATCTGCTCCATGTAATTACTTTTGCAATTAAAAATCAATCTCCAGTCACCCCATCTAATTAGAGGGATGGGCAGATCTTCATCTAGATTGATTTTATAATACATATTGACTTCAAATGCCACAACATTGCCATATTCTCTCATTTTCATGCTGTAGTGCATCAAAACAAAATGCCAGGGATTATCAGGATGTGCAGCAAGGGGTTGTTCTAATTCTGCATACCAGGAAAAGGTCTTTGGTTTAGGAAAGGTTCACTTTGCTTGCATGTCTGTACTGACAAGACTCATTCTCTCAACTCCAATTGAAAAGGCGAGAGAGATAAGTGGAGGTCCAACATTTTACATGATTGCGGCGTACAAGTTGTAAAGAAAATTAGAGTCTGAGCCTGAACTGCATTGAATCTCTTCTCTTAAATCTACTCCTGTTCAAGGAATTACAGGGGAATACTGTATTTAAGAAGACAAAGTCTTCCATGGAGTTTTATCTTAATGTTGACAACTTTAACTTGAATTTGAATAAATTTTGGGAGGAGTCTTTAAACATCATGACAATCAAGGAGCATGCTCTGGATAATTTAATTCTGCCAGAATTCACTTGTTCATTTCTTCCTGCTCTTAAAAGCAAATTTGTTCCCAGGAAACAGACAGTCGTGACCAACTGGAGACATCATAAATGCCTGTGTGCCCATCGGTGGGGACAGGCATGTATGCGCATTGCCCTGCCATGTGTCTTTCCATCTCTCATCTCCACCTTGTTGCCTTCGGGGAGATTTACAGCACTGACAGGTCCAATAATGAAGCTTTCCGAAGTAGGCTTATTTAGACGCACACACACAAGCATTCATACGTGTACACACAGAGCCACATATGCAGAAACATACAAAAAACACATGCACAGACACACGCTAACAGTCACAGCCTCGGGGAAAGTGCCACTCATATGTGCAAGCAAAACAGTGGAGCCTACAGGGAGACATGAACCTCGAGAACCAGCAGTGTGCCGAACCTGAAGAACAGCAAAAATAACAGTGGAAAAGACTGCCACAGGCTTGTAATACAAATGTGTACATAGCTAAATACTTAACTTTGCAGGTACCTCCATTGATTGAAGATAAATCTTCTGTGTGGTTACACTGGTTATAATGAACAGATTATCCTGTACTATGTCCATAAGTGATAAATTCTGTTCATGAGCAAAGTGATGAGGAATCTATTTTCCTCTTGGCTGATGATAATAGAGTTCTGATGTGTGTATCCAGTCTGGTATAGTGATTAAAAAAAAAAAGAGACAAAAACCTCACAACCCCAAAGTAAATAATTCAACAGAGATGGATAAATAGACAGCACTTTACCTCTCTAGACTGAAGAGTAAACATATCATGCTAGCTTTACATGGATCATGCAGCACAGAAAGTGTGATTTAACCTGCATTTGTCCAGTGGTGCTTGGGCCTTCTCCCAGAGCGGCCAGTAATATGGGCAGCACTTATCATGCGTTGCCTCAAGCCAACACCACATCCACTGGAGCAGCTTGCAAAGAAATAGAGGGGAGAGTAGAGCCCACCACTGTTGAGAAGTAATTAATCACCATGGAGTGGGAGCTGTCAAATCCCCAGGTCTTTTGAACTGATAATGCTGCCCACCACAATTTAGTCTGATGGAGATGAGATTTTCTTTTTACCTCTGGCAAGAAAAAGACAAATAAAGTGGGGGAAATATAAAAGAAGTGAGCATAGGGGGTAGCAGTAAATATACTTTTTGAACAACAGTGGCCAGTGGTGTACTTAATGATTGCCTTGGACCTCTTAAACCTGACGTCCTTATCAAGTCTAAGTGTCCCGATCAATACGTTTCCTCTCAGGCATTCCCGAAATAGCTCACACATCGACTTGCTCTAGCAACCCCCTGCCGCCTCACCAATCTCTCTGTTACCATCTGTTATTATAGCCCAATCACTGAGTGTCTCTGCCAGTCAGACACATGAACAAGTCAATATTTGTTCTGATACAAAAGTTATGCTTATTGGGATTCACTTTCCAGCTTGATGTTTGTGCATTAGAACAGATTTGTCTGTTCACTGCTGTGTTAACAGTTTGGATGTCAATAATAACTGTCACATTGTTTTATTATACATCAAAAGACACAAAAACAAATCTTACCTTTTGCACATTGGTATTGGGAAGAAGAAAATACATATAATGATCATGTCTGAGCAGGGAATGCATCAAGAGTTATTTGTAACTCATATAGCTAAAGTTAAAATGGCTTCTGATGGAACAAGTGTTTCAAAGTAATAAAAAAAACACAACTTGGGATTTAAAACAAAGAGAAACATTTTTTTCACAAGTCCATTCTGTAGTCATTGATCCTAGTTCAATAACTATGATGTTGTAAAATAATGAAAGTCCAGTCTAAAAATGGAAACTTACGAACAGCATATCATGGTGTCTGATGTACATCACATGTTTTTTCTTTTTGTTTGTTTTGTTTTTGTTTTTATTCTGCTATCCCCATAGTCAAAGTGTTCTGTGAGTGCCAGAGTTCATGACCTCTGATGACTTGTTTTGCAACACTGGATGAAGGTGCTAAGTGCTGGCTTTAACAAAGGGCTAAGGGGACTCAGGACCTACCCTTGAGCCAAACTTTGGAATGTTTTCTTACACTTTTAAAACCACATTTCTAAGCAAGTTTATTAGCATGTTAGGTGTCAAGAACAAATAAGCATGCTGGCTCTCCAGAATCTGCAGCTGATAAGAGAAGTGAACTGCCCACAAACAGAAGACAGAGTATGTCATTAAGTGAAGTCAGAGATGAAAAAAAGACAGCTGCCCGGGATGGGTTTAGGTCTTTATTAGGCTGATGGGTTTGATGTCCAACTGGAATTGTGTCAGACGGTATGGGAAGTTCACATTACTCCTCTGTACACTTTTCCTCCTCATGTTCTTTTCTGTGCACTCATCTGGGGTAAATGCAACAGGTTTTAAAGTTTTTCAACCACCATAACACAAATTACAAAACCTCAATTGCACTTTTTTGTAGTCTGAAGAATCTCTGAAATGAGAGTAAAGGTGAACTACTACATCTGCTTTTGTAAAAGTAATGCAGCTTTTATTTTCTGCACATAAAGTTATTTTTTTCTGCTTAAAATTACAAAATCAAAAGACATTTGTGTCTTCTTTCTGCTGCTAAATTACTATGTCAACATGACAGACTTATTGACATTGAAGATATTTTTACCTTTTGTCCTGACTTCACATTTTGAAGGTAGAGCATTCACCAATGGAGAACAGGTTTCCTTTTTATTGCCGTGACATATAGTCAATACTCAATATAGTTCTTGACACCCCGAGGCCCAATAGCAGTCACTTGTGTATAAAGAGTGTCAGCGAGTTATTTTGACCCCCTACTGTAATCATGACCTTTCCAATAACACAACTCCCCCACAGAGTCTCATTCCCTAAAGGCTTCTCCAACTCTGAGCTAAACTGCATTACCGCCAGCCAGCATTCACAGCTCAGCAGCTTCTAAACAAGCTACTGTTGACACACACTGAAACACACATCCACATGCTATAGATGCGTCGCAAGGACAATAAATAGCTAAACAGTGCACACACAGACTCTCAAACACACACATACAGTACATGCACTCACAAAGACTTAAAACAGACATTTATGTGTACAGGAACAAGGTTTGCATATTTAGCTCAAGGGAACATAACGTGTAACCAGTGATATCATGCATAAATGAAAGGGAAAATGATATGGCATGCATTTCATTCTTTTGTAAGATTGCGTCCTCAGGTCATTGACTAAATAATTAGGCGATTGAAGTGACAGATTAAAGGCAGATTGGAAGTGACTGGGAAAGCAGGATAATGTTTCCCTAATCAGCTTGGTCGGAGAAATGCAGATTGTGAAATTTTCCAGCTACTTCCTTAGAAAAATGCATTTCACTTCTGATTAGAGATGATTAGTGTGCTGGTGGAGGAGGAGGGGGTCAGGGCCTTGTGATCTTGGGTTCCTGAGGACAGAGAGAGAAAGGGAAAGCAAGCTGAGGAAGAGAGTGAGGCTAGGGGTAGAGGTGGAGTGCCAGCAAACATACGTGGAAAGCAGTGCCTGGAAATGATAGACCTGGAACGAGTTAGAGAAAATACAAAAAAACACTCTCTGTCCGTCCTTGCTCAAAGAGGATGATTTAGGAGTAGATAAGCTTTTGAAAAAAAAGAGGAGATCACGTAAGAGGAAGCACAGGATTGCTCTCAGTCCTGTCCCATAAAGCAGGAAACAGCAAGAAGTGTTCTGCTTATCACAGCGTTTCAACTGGTGGATCATTTATTTACTGGGCCATGACAAATATGCCAGATTTATAATAGCTACAAAGTCCCTATGTAAAGTCCTCTCCAGTTCCAGCCATGGATAATAGTTTGTGAGCAAGAGCATTGCAGAAGGTTAAATGTAGAACAGATGTAATGTGTAAAATACAACATGATCAAAGCTAAGGCACTCAAGACAGATACGCCAGCAAATGATGATGAATGACTCTCTGCAGAATTGTAAGCTCCACACAAATGTAGCGAATTGCAAAGGTGGGAGCTGGGGTGGGGGACGAAGAGAGGGGAGAGCAGACACCAAGGAGCAAAAACATTGTCCAAACTCATTGAGATGATCCTTTGCAGAAGGGCCCCACGATTAAGTTCCTACAGCAGGAATCACAGTTTGGAAAATGTGTAATTGATTTCCCCAAAGGCTCAGAGAGCACCCTTAGTGATCCCTGGGATAGCCTTGCCTGTGAAAGTTTGCTTTTCTCCCAGGCTTAAAGCCACAACTGAATGACATCACCAAGTTGTGCACATTTTTACTTTTATCTCTGAAAGATATATTATCCATGTGCAACGCTCTGCAAGTGGAGATCAAAGACAGCCCTCTGTCAGGTGCCGTATTAAAGTGAAACACAATTTTGCTACAAAAAAAGAAAAAAAAATCTGTTTATTTCAAGTTAGATTCTGTTACATACCTTGCTCACACAGTTGCACACAATTCAAACTGACTGATGCTTTTACACCAAAAACTGCTATTGTTGGCTGTTTCAGGTGATGAAATGAAGAAAGAAAAACACATGTTTGACACGTTGCATGCTTACTATTAGTCAACGTGTATCTTCAAAATTTATATTTATTGTAATAATGTCTAAAGACATACAAATGTGGGTGCTTTTCTATCACAATAATTGCACACAAATTTCTAATTCATGCACATAAGTTAGGCTCCTGCTCAATAACAGTGTATAAAACTTCATAAAAACATTTGCATACATACAAAACAGACAAACCCCTTAAAGTCATGAAGTCTTGTCCCGAATGATCTTTGGTTGGTGTGAAGCTGCTGGTCACGCTCAGAGGGAAACCAGACACAGGGACACATGTTTGTAGACTCCTAAATGAAGTGTGACCACGGTGCACCTCTGAAGCTGCAGCTTGGCTGGGGGCTATTATGGGGCTTGACAGCAGGGGGGCGCTGTGATAATTTGATGTGAACTTGCTTGATAAATCACTGTGTTGTTACCTTGGCTTTAGTATCTGTTTATGTCTCTACAAATTGAAACCCCACTGGCACAAGGCAGCGGCATTGCTGTACCCCAGCCCCCAGCGATTAGTTCAAGGTGGGGAGGGGAGATGGCTGGCCCCCATTGGCCATCTCCCCTCTTTCTGTTTTGTCTCTCCCTGCTGAGGAAGAAAGCCATGGACATGTGTAAGCAATAAAACCTAAGGTCTGCCTTTCACCACAGACAGAGAGAAAGGAATGCAGAACCAAACAATAAAATAATAATGGGCACTAGGGCAGAGAAGAAGCAAGGCAGGGGCGGGAGGAGGTGGGGAGGGGGTATCAAAGACAGACACATGTGCAAAGAGGGGGTGGGTGTTAAGGTGGAGTTGGGTCCTGAAGTAGAGCCCTCCTCTGACCTCTGGACGTGCTGTTAAAGGCAGAGCATAGCAAGCAGCCCA
>JAOXNZ010000044.1:16088982-16104528 GCA_028566095.1 Kryptolebias brasiliensis | reverse complement strand
AGCAAAAAAAAAAAGTTCAAAATTGTTTTCGCTTGTTTGAATAGCACAAAAAAATGTGTATTGCTGGCAAAACAGAGAGCTGATATTAGCTACAAAGACAAATAAAAAAATGAAACATCCATTAAAAAAAAATTGAAATTACCTATGTTAAAGTGCAGACAGCAACACATTTAAATGAATTACACAGAATTGCTATCTGTTGCTCTGCTTCCTATACACATTACTTAAAAAGTAAAAGTTTTCTCTTTTACCCACAATGCCACACTCCAAGCTGGTTTTCTTCAGGATAATTGATGTGAAGGTTCTGCTGAAACAAACTGCATGCCTTTTCTAGAGGCAAGCAGAAAATGTGTCCATCAGCAGTGGAATGCTGCATCATGCAGCTCCAGTCTGAACCTGGGGTAGAGGTGAATTTGTACTTTACATGGCGTCAGAAGTAATTACTCTGCTTTAAAACTGCACAGCCACAATGACAGAGACCCTGCTTTTGGGACAACAAAAAGTGTTACTCTACAAATATCTTCTTTGCTTTATCCTTTCTGGTGTGGGCTAAACAGAGTTTGGGTTGTAGTGAAAGTGTAATGCTGGCGTATGGTAGGATAGAGCAACAGAGTCACTGGATATTACCCTGGGAGCCAGGGTGGAGAATCAGTTTCCATTTCACCATGACCTTTCTCTGGTCCCAGTGGTGGTCAGCACACCACTACCTCCTTCCTCTCACATCCCCACTGAGAAGCCTCTGCTGCACTGCTCTTTTTTTCCCCTTCATTTGTCAACCTATCCATCTCACATTTTTTACATGGATAGCACAGAACAGTTCGCCCCCCCGCCAACAAGAAGATCATATTCCCATAGCTCATCTATCTTCTCATCAGCTGTTTGCACCGATTTAAATGTTAGCATTGCACAAAGTGCACATGCGTAACTAATATATGCATGTGGTGAATACTAAGAAAACTGCATCTAAACAACTTCAGATCAAATTAAGGACCACCAACTACTTCTAAATAAAGTTTTAATTACAGTGAATTTTCCTCTCAGGATGGGAGTCATCACTTTCCAACACTCAAGCTATTCTTAGTATCTGTTAGTATTGTGTTCAGCCACCAAATGCTAGATACATATTAAAACGCATGTGATGACGTCCTGTATTGCCGACAATGCCGGGAAGCTGTTTGTCACCCAAATGACTGCATAAACACAAACCAAACTTTGGACACACCCTCAGGTTTAACTAAATTTCATCACAATTGCCCTTTCAATTTACTTTTAGATAATGGAAAGTGTTATATTTAGTAACAGACAGACATCCAGACAGAGATGAATCGCAATGAAAACATTTTCCAAAGAACATAACAAGCCTTACAAGTGGAAAACAATAGTTAATTTCTGAGGCGTCTTACTGCAGACTCTGTCACAACATTCTTCATCATTCTGACAATGAGTGTTATATTTCATATTGAAGCAATTGCATTCATTTTAATAATAATATTTTTTAACCTTTGTAATGTGTTAGACAGCTACCCACGTCTTTTGCGTTAATGGGTCAAATTTGACCTGTGATTTAACTCAGCCCAAAATACTCAAGAAACAACGATTTTCATCCATTATTGTTTTTCGCCTCATAGCTAACTTAATATGTATTCACATCCATGCAAACAATGTTGTAAATTTCAATTTTTGCACCATAGGCTTTTCATCAAACAGTATACCAGTTTTTTTTGGTTTAAACTCACTTATTATATTTCCTTGTATTTCTTAAAGTGAAGACAATAGGTAAGTATATTATCATATACCATATACATGTTATATCATATAAGTTTGTGTTCACAGGGGGGAAGGGTGGAGTAGCGTGCATGTGTGCCAGTGTAGATATTCTGCAAGAAAGTTTAAGAGAGGGGTGGGGTTGGCAGCCTGTATCTGTGTGTGCATGTTTCTGAATGTGCATGTGTGTGTGGTGGGTCAAATTGACCCATATTTGATCTACAGAGAGACCCACGACTTTTAAGTGGTGCATGCAACAGCCAGTATTTTTCTATGTCATTTCTGACCCGTAACACCACAAATGTCACTTTTTTTAGCGACCCACATTCAGAATTTACAAAAATGGTAAAAAAATTCTTATTTTGTGTTAAAATAGCTGTTTCTGAGGATATGTTCCAATAAAGAAAAGCAAATGGTATTTTTTGCATAACCTAATCTTGAAAATTGATCAAATTTGACCAAAACACCATTTAAGGATTAAGTTAACTTTGAGAAAACAGATACATAGGTTCTGGATTGAGACCTTTTTTCAACTGCTCATTTTAAGTAACAAAACAAACAAACTACAAGAATAAAACCACTCTTGGAAGACGTGGATAACACTGACCATTTTGTGACGTTATACTATGAGCTCATTGACCTTTGTGTTTTGCTGTAACATCTACCATTCATTAAAATATTACTACTACTACTACTAATAATAATCCTTTTTTTTTTACCTAAATCCTATTAGCATTGTTTTCTCTCAATAGGGCAATACGCCCCACTACACACTAAAACTGCTCAGAAATAGATTGCAAATCATGACCCAAGGCCATCATAAGGTGGAATTTTCCAGCATCTCACACCACTAAAACATGCTGCCAGTGTTGGGCTGCTAAAACACCACATTACAAAACTAGAAGTCTCAGATCAGTTCTATGTTAGGTCAGAGTAGTTTTGGTGGACAAGACTATTCAGAATATCTTAGTAATGTTAAAAGTATTCTCATGCTTTTAAGAGTGCTGTTTTATATGTTTTTTTATTTTTTTATTAAGGAACTGTTAAAGCTGAAGCATCTATGTTTTGTCGATGAATTGTCCTTTTTTTCCCACTTTTGCATGTGCAAGTCTGTATTTGTGTGTGTGGTGGTGTGCAGTTGTGTGCTTGTGGTGGGTGGGTGTGAGGTCAGGCAAATAAAGTCGGGAGATACATAACAACTGTGATTAATTGAAAATTCCACGAGATTTACTAAGGTTCACTCAATTTCCAAGGGTCACTTTTGCATGAAGCAGTGCAAATTTACACGGCTATATTAAAGAGATGATGTGCTGGTAAACGATGATTCACCTGCTCTGTCTTACTGGAATCTTAATGACAGTCGAGAAGGCGTGAGATAATTAGGAAATGTGTCTAAAAATAATATGAACTCACTCACTAATAAAACAAGACATGAAGACATGTCCAATAAACAAAACTAAGACTTACAATTGGAGACTTTTAACACCCAACTAAAAGGCTTCAACATTTTCTATAGGGTCATTTTTTTCATTAGTAAACCTATATGAATTTTTAACTACTTCAAGTTTTATTCCTTTAATGGAGAAAGGCAGTGTAGTCATCCTTTGTGAATATTTGTCTTCAATTCATAACAAATGGCTCTTAACATGGTTTAGGTGCAGTAAGAGTTAGTGAAATGGTTGAATTTTAACTTTTGTGTAAAACAATCACGTAGCGTCAAAACAACAAACTGACATGGTCTCTGCTGTGGCTAACCTTTTATGCTCAACAATATCCATGTATATTAAGACATGGTAAACTCCTGATGTGTCAGATGAGGTATAAAAAAATAAGAGCAAATGCAGCAAGAGTGCTGAAGTGTCACCTACACTATAATAATGTTCTGCAGAAAAGTCTACCCAATGCTCTGACTAAAACAGTCCTCCACAGCAACAACAACAAAAATGCTCAAAGCAGGGTGATCTCTCCTATATTTGTGCTTCCCATACATTGATAAATGAAGCCATTGTGAAGTGATTATCACCGTTATTCATAGCCCCTTTGCTATGAGGAAAGTACATTTGTTGCATTGCATAGGAGTAGACACTGCACATGTTTCCCTGTCACTGTCTATTACAGACTAGCAAAGGACGTTTATAAATACTTGGTAATCTGCAAGGCTGCATTATTAAATTGCAACTGGGACCAGCTTGTGATTAATTGAATACTATTACATTGAGGCTGATCATGCCCGTTTATAAAACTGCTTTAATAGTACATATTTATCACAGACAAATTACAATATATTTCTGTTTGGCGGCACTCAGCTTTTGTATTATTAGAATGTGTTTTTTAAAAAAAAAGAAGAACAGTGAATACACAAGCCATGTCACACTGTAAAAAAATCGATTTAAAGAATTGGTCAGTGTTGGACTGGACACAAAGCCATTGTGCTTCTCTGCACTCTGAAGACATATGCACACATATAGGCGGGGAGAAACAACAGATCCCACTCTGCTCAGCATCAGGCTGAAGCATTCAACTTTTTCTAAGTCTTGGAGTGGAAAGAATAAGCTCTGAGTCACGTTTCCTCAGACATATCCCCAGCATGAAAAGAAAACTGACAGGTGAATATTAAGTATATACTGGTATTTAGTTCATAAGAAAGTCAAACTATGTGATTGTGCTAAATCATTAAATAAAATCATTAAAAGATTATGAAGCTGGCAGTTTCTATGCAAATTTAAAATAATAACAGAAATATGGCAATGTTAAAAAAATATATATATTTTTAATCTTGCAAGGCTTACCTAGTTTGTTTTTTGTTATTTTCCAGCAAGCACTGCACTGTTATCTGTATTATTAATTTTTGACCAGGTGACTTGACCCATGTCTACTGGAATGTAACATACTGCACAGACCTTAAGATCTTCTTACAACTCCTTAATGAGTGCAGATAATTTTATTTACATTCCCATCTCTCTTACCCTCCCATGCCACATTCCACTTTGCCTCTCCCAGCTCTGGCACCTTGGCAATCCCTGGTCCCACTTCCTGATGTCTTTCTGTTTTTTTGTGGTTCACAATCAGCATACTTCATGATAATCTGCTTTGGGAACTCTGCGATACTAAAACCAGTGTGAGTGAAGGCTACAGTGTGTAAGCCTTAGTTTTGAGGGGAGTGGCAGCAAAGACAGATTTCATTGGGATTCATTGTTCACAGTCGGAGCCCTTTGGCCAGAGTATTCTTTTAGTTATGTTCAAACACAGTCTTCAGCTTCAGCAAGAGGTGACAAGGATCGGAAGAGAAGTCCTGCCCGTCACTGAACCCCAAGGAAACGGGCAGTCGGTAGTCTTACACACCTCTTCCTCACATCATCCCCTCTCTTCTGCCATTTTTCATTCCATCCACCATCCATCCTGTGGCTTTGACAGAAGGTATGTATTTTAGGAAAGACCCCTGTTGATGTGATGGACATGAGGGCCCTGTTTGAAATGGAAACCTACACATTCTGCCCTGCCAGGGAGATCCAGGAATACTCCAAAAGAGATGGTGAAAGGAAATGGAACAAGTGAAAAAATAGCCATCTTTATTGAGGTTTTCCTTTGAATAACATAAGTAAACATAGGAGTGACACTTCCTATTCAGGATACAATGCTCTGCAATGCAGTAACCTCAACAGAGGACTCACTGACCACCACAGACACAGATAATTTCTTTTTTCCTCATATCAGCGTTCACTCTTGTATACACTGACAACACATGCTGACTCAGATAAGCAAAAAAGAAAAAAAAAAAACATGATAACAGAAATGAATGTAATTCATGAAAAGAGATAAACTGGGCGACAGACAAGCTTATCCTCTTGTGTGTGCCCTTCCGTCTTGCATTTACTCTTTTCTTCCTCCAGCTTTTTATTTCATACAAGAGAAAAATGTTCATAAGTGTAAAGTTGCTAGTGCGATTTTACTGTGACTGCATGGCTGAGTGTGTAAGAAAAACAAAGTGGCATACTCCATCCTCCTTATAACTTACCTGAACTGATAAATAGAGTAAAAAAAAATATTTCCTGTGCCTGCTGCTCATTCAAATAGCCGACGTCTGTAAACAAGAGCTGCAGTTATCCATGTAGCGGTCAGATAAGAGGGGAAGGAGACCTCCAGAGTGATGGATCACGAAGGGGCTCCTAGTCCTCTTCCCAGCACCGCCCTGCCACCTTAGGATAATAAACAGCCACGGAGCAGGGGGCCAGATAAGAGCCATCACTCACATTGTCCGGGCTGATAAGACACAGACGCTCTCTGTCACCCTGCATGACATTTGTTTTTCATTCCTCTTCAGACTAAGGGAGAAGTCAACCTGTTTCATCTCATCTATGGGATCCGCTCAGGATCCCCCGCTGAGTGTGTGCCACCCTTTAACACTAATGGTCGTCAGGTGACTGACTGTGTGATTCTGCAAGGGGAAAAAAATGAACTTTAGCATGAGTGTTTCTTTAAACATTAGGTACAATGTTGATGTAGGCACATGTTTACTGCTACATATGTAAAGAGCAAAGGTAAAAAAAATACATCATAAGTTTAAATCTTCCCTCATGCTATTTGATCAATATTTGTATGTAAAATAGCAAAGCTCCCAATTTTTTTCCCTTAACCTGTGTACATAACATTGGCACATTGTCATGAACTCCAACCACCTCAAGAGAAAGTGTCCTGGGCATAGCTCTGTAAGTCTGCTAATTCTGAATACCTTTTCCTGCACTATTTTTACACATTATATATCATGGTAGGGGACTGGCCTAGTGAGACGGGAAGAAAAAAAAAATGAAACAGGAAAACAGAGGTCGGACTCTATCCTTCCCTGCTGGTCTGTAAAAGTGAAGTTAGACATGAATCAATAGGAAAGTCTCCTTGAACCAAAAAAAACTTGAGCTACAAGTTGTAAATTATGCACTGGAGACTTATATTTCTGACGGGGCACATAAAATTATTATTTAAGTCGTTTTACATTTTGGCACCCTTAATTCTCTTAAAACGCAGAGGCCTATCAGAGGGCATATGCAGCCATTGTAAATCTGCCTGCCCTAACATTGTCTCTACTAGGGTCACCAACAAGTCACAGATTTAAGAAGGTATAAAAAGTTTTTTTTTTTTTTACAGCCATCCCAATTGTTATACATTAGAGTTATGTGCATTGTACTACTCCTAATGAAGGGCGTAAATTCTCAGATTACAACTGGACTTTAACATGTGGAGGGGGTTGTAAAGCACACACATTTTTCGTTACTTGTGTTGGTCATCAGAGTTGTGCAGTTCATACTGTGCACACACTGTTTCCATTAGTCAGGGAGTGCTCCTCAGAGAGGCCTCCGTCTGCTTTAATACAGCCGGGCTGTGAGGGGACGACATGTCGTCAGCTGGTCACAGATGACATTTAACAGACACAGCCCAACTTCCTGTCATCAGAATGCCAGTAAGACAGAAGCTAATCCATGGCTTTTACAATCCTTCATCTACATGTTTTTTTGGAGATGGATGATATCTGTGGGACAACAATCACCTGTGCTGACCCCCAGAGCTCAGCTCATATGTCTATGTAAACATGGGATATCTTTACCATCTGCATCTCTCAGTTAAAATACTGATGTATTTTGAGAGATACATTTAGGTTTAGCTGTAACAGCTTTAATTTTCTTTTCTACCCCTCGTTTATATCATGGACATAATAAAAAAAAACTTGCCTTCAGACTCTTCCATGTCTTCATTTTAAAGGATCTTTTGGGCACTGCACTTAAGTAAACCTGTTGCTCTTTAATTTTGTTTTTATCTGGTGGAGAAATGCATTGAATTTAGATGGAATTGGTTGATATGACTTATTTATCCTAACATAATTTTTTTAACCTATGTCTTAGTTTATTTTGTACAAAAATGTGTATTTATTGTCATGAAACCTTTGCAGGAATTTGCATCTAGTGTCTTTTATATATTTTTTGTACCAAAATCTATGGCTGAATAGGTTTCTGCCATGAAATTCAGCATGCTTGCTGAGTCCTTTTACAAGTGCATTTATGCATATTTTTTTGCATACTGTAACATATACATAATTCGCTATGCAAATTCCAGACCTTACTCTATTGCTGAGGATGATATTTGACAGCTAAAGAATTCTGGAGACAGAAGACGTGTAGGGGAGCGGTGCAGGATTGAGAGGGATTGACAAATCAAGCAATTAAAGAGGTGATTATGTCATCATTTTCTCAGGCTGGCTGAAAAAAAAGGGTCTCGCTGCATTTCATATTCACCCTCAAAGAATGAACAAGGTAACGTACGGAGGGGATGAGGATTGAAATATCTGAAGGGGACATTCTGCTCACTTTTTTAGACAGGCCTTATCTCCTCACGTTCAGCCCTGTTAATATGATGATGAACAATATTTCATGAAGTGCAGCTGAAAGTGTCTCTTCTGAAGAAAGCCCGGGCACGCTCTGTCTCCTCCCCATGTCCTCATCATTTCTTTGTGCCACTTTTTTTTTTCTCTGAGAGTGAGAGTAAAAAGAGGGGGCAGGTGAGCAAAGGCGAAGCGAGGTAGATAATAACCACTGCCGCACACACATCCCTAAGAATCCCACTACTTTGGGAATCCCCCTCTTACCCTTCAACCCCTCCCTAAAACATTTTCATATCAATAATCAAGCAATTTCGCAACATGCTAATCCATCAAAGAGAGCTGGGGCTAATCTGCAGGCGAGGGGCTGGGTGGTGTGTGCTGCTTCCCCATTTTTCAGGTGTGCCACGCTCCCTGGCAGACATTTGTTCCGCGATGTGGCACACAAAGCCCCTGCCCTGTCAGCACTGATTGATCAGAGGCCGGCTGTAAAAGAGTAAAGCCGCACACCCTATCAATGATGCTCTACATCTGCACCTGAAAAGAGCCTTCGTCTTTTTCCACAACATGCTCAATGCAGCAGATAATGAGAGCCATGCTGTTAACAGCTCCTGCAGCCCTGGTTTTTGTCATGTGTAAATAGACAAAATGCTTACCTCTAATATGGAAGGAAGAAAAAAGATTAAAAATCAGGGGCCTTGGTACGAAGATTATTATAATGTCTACAAATGCTGACAGGGTTGAATTTCAGTGCCTCTTTTTTAGATTAGCAGAGCTTTTTAAATGGGTGCATTTAAAGAACAAAGTGATTGCATGTTTGATTTTAATTTTCTGACAATCATTCACAGCATGTAAGGAATTCATGTGGATGTTTTTTTTTTTTTTTTCTGTAACTGCATTGCTGGGATTTAGTAAGGGTAAGGGTGCTGTTTAGAAGCATGTGAAGACATAGCAGGCGCCTTTAGGAGCCTGGGCAATCCTGCAGGAGGCAGAGTGAGAGATAAAATGCAGAGGCCTCATTAGTAGCACATTTATCATCTCCTGTCTGTGATTTAAAAGAATGACTAGGTCAAATCACTTTAAATACCTCGGGGGAAATCAACATTTGTCATTGCAAAGCAAACCTGCCTCTCCCTCTTTTCAGGCATTAATTTATTCTGGTAAAGAAACACTATTCGCAGCTGCACTGATTTTAATTTCAACCTTGCAAAATGTTGGCCAACTGTCTATCTCAATTCGCACCTTAACACAAAAATGTCTTCTCTAATTCTTTGAAGAAATACTCACCACTAGCAGGGCTATCCACATACACTGGTGGATAAAGTGATCTTTCATGAAACACCAAAGCACGCGAGGCATTGCAAATTGTCCCTGTGATGTTCACAATTAAAAACGAATACCATCAGTGCCAAAGAGAAAAGTGTACACGGTAAGAACAAGGAAGAGATTATGTATTATAAATGTGTTATTAATGTGTAATTTGGCAAGGTCAGAGAAGTCAAGATAGGTGTTGAAATATGGATGTCACCCTCAAAGAGCCTGCTAACATTGCTGCAAGTGGACCCTCTGGACACACTGCCTCAAGAATATTTATGTGTATGCCTGAAAATAGGCTTAGATGTCTGTGGGCATCGTCTGAAAACAGTATAATGCTCTTCATGGTACTAACAGCCTTTATATTTTGATGGCAACAGCTGCGACTGAACTCCACATGTGAAAGATGTTCCAGTTGTCATGTAATCTGAGTTATTTCATCCTAATAGATTTAGCCAGCAAACTAAGCTAACCATTTCATCCATTTGATTTTGGATTTTTCAATTAAACAGTTGCCATTTCATACTTTTATTCCTGACATTTTGTAGTTGCAGTTTAGCCTCAAGCTGTGTGCCTGCATGGCTAGATCAGAAGTGATTTTGTTATGGGATCGCCACTCATTCCACTATTCCGCACCTTGTCACCATTTGTTAGTTCTGCTGAGGGATCTTTAGGATGTCAATGCCAGACCTTGTGTTGTACGGTAATGCAAAAATGTTTTAAAGCAAAAGGGAAAGGGGTAGATGATGAGCAAGACCTAAAAGAAGTGCAGAATGGGGTAAAAGCAGCAGCAGAATAAACGCATATCTATTTCATGCCAGTTCAGACAGAATAGTCTGCCATATGTAAATAGGGATTCAATAATGAATGCACTTCCTCTGCTTTTATTTGCTTTAAGCCCTCACAGTCATACACACATTGGCACTACGCGAGACACAAATTAGAGAGCGTTTTAAAGAAAATATTCAAAGAGCAGCCTGCCGCCGGAATATCAGTTATTATTTTTGATGTTGCAATTTCTGACACTTTGATGCAATCAGTGAGTAGCCTCGGCATTCAGTCCTCTCCAGGGAGAGAGCTGTCAAGAGTGAGGAGCCGGTGGGTAGATAATTATGGGAGATCAAACCTCGCTAGTTAGTAGGCAGGAACGGGAGGCAAATGCCAAAAACCAGCCAATGTTTCGCAAACGCTTGTTCAAGGATATCCTAATTGCTATAAGTGGTTCCTTCAGGACTGGCACTTCAAACACTGCTTGCTGCATGATGTCATCTTCCTGGCTCCCCCTCACACTCACAATAGGCAAATTAAGGAATAGGGCACAACAAAACATAACAGAGGACAGTGTCCTTTCAATGTATTTACATCCTGCATATGTACATACTCTAAATGTATATCCAAACACAAAAATAGAAGCAGACAGAATTAGTCGGAAAGACAAGATCTTTGTTAGTTAGTGTCCTTTATAAGAGTAATACATAGTTGTTCCTACACTTATTTTGTGTTGATATCAGAGTAAATAACTTCACACACAATAATTAATATAGAACACAGGATAATTTATATGCAAGGCACAACAAGTACACCCATACTGTTAGTAAATATTAGAGATGTACGATTTCAAAAGCTACACATTTTGGCATCTAACTTTGTGCTCCATAATTCAAAGTGAGAACACAGTCCGATCTGTCAGTACTGTTTCAAGCATACCTCTCCCACTCCCTTCTTACCTCTGCAGTTCAAAGGGAAGGAGAGGGGAAGGTGAGTACAATTAGTTGAAATCAGTCAGAACAAATTGTCCGACAAGCACTGTACAATGCTAAGGTATCATAGTCCATTTGCTGATAGTGAAATAACCCTTTTACGGTGACCCATACACTCCAGCAACAAGCATAAAAAAGCTCCAGTTGTCTAATCAGCTTCTCGTTCTTCTCATTGACCGATATCCGGTCTAATACGCAAACTTACTTGAATAAAAATCCTAGACCTGTTTCTGTCTCCTTCTGCTACATCAAAGGTAATCCAACCCTCAGCAATCAAAAAGAAGGATTTCATGTTTCAAAAACAATTCACATTTTCAAAGGAAGGACCACAGCTGACATACAACCGCAGTAAACCTATTGAGTCTTCAGCTCCCTCATTCCTTTTCTCTCCCTGTTGTGAATGTGATTCTTGAGGGTCATTGATCATCTCATTAAATTCAGCCCCAAAGAAAGCAATTCTTTTCACACAGCTCAGGAATTTAGACTCAAAACACCTCCCCA
This sequence comes from Kryptolebias brasiliensis, assembly GCA_028566095.1. Lineage (NCBI taxonomy): Eukaryota > Metazoa > Chordata > Actinopteri > Cyprinodontiformes > Rivulidae > Kryptolebias > Kryptolebias brasiliensis. The sequence goes on along the minus strand of JAOXNZ010000044.1, from coordinate 16,092,825 downwards.
CCACCACCACCTCTCTTCAGACGCACACAAACACACTCGCACCATCAAACATAGCCAAATGACTGCCTTTCGCAGACAAGAAAGAGTGCAATAAAATGATAAAATAAAGTCTATTTTGTTCAAAAAGGGTAAAAAGGGGTTATTTTCTGCATAGAGTGCTGAAGCGTTAGCATAACAAAGCATTGGCTGGCGAGCTAATGGCTCTTCATCTGTGACGAGGAGCTCACAAGCTTTTCACTGTTGAGCTTCACATAAAGTGTCCTGAAACAACAGCTCCTGACCTTCTTACATTCAAACACAGGAAATCCCACTGACAAGCTGAGAGCCTATGCACATCTACACACCAACAGACACAAAGTAAAGTAAAACAATAAACATGCCAGATGGAGTTAAAGTTTATCTAGAAAGATATAATGAAATAGACACAATTACTCTCTTAGATTTAGCAGGCGGCGCAGTCTGGTGAGTGCTCAGTAGCCCTGCAGTAGCTTGGTTCAATCTAATTGTCTCTCTAATTGGTGGTGTCTAAAGGGGGTCTTCTCTTTATTTTTGGACAGAGCAGCATGCCATCACGCAAGGCAAATTACACAGACAGGCTGAAACACAATAGAGAATGCACAAATGACAGAAAGAGAAAAAAAGTGAATGCAGGGAGTACAGGGAAATGGGGGTGGGAAGGGTGATTATAATTATTATTATATTCACCACTGGGAGATGACATTTTAAGAATACTAAGTTTCAGGTGGCTAAACATCCAAATTGCTCCCTTCCCAAAGGCCCCTCAGACTCCTCCGTCATCCAGAATCTGGCTGCGTATGTTAAGGATGAGGTCATGCTGCTCTCTGCAAGACAGGCCTCATTCTCTAGTCCTCAACCCTGACGCTTTATCTGGGAGGCCTGCCTTTGATGTGCTCGTAATATGAAGGACGGCGGGCTATCAGCTAGCTGTCAGCTCGGTAACTACCGTGCATCGCTCCCAGGGGCAACAGAGCCAGCCAAGCCAGCATGGCTGCCCAGCGCCCAGCAGCTCTGGCGCTGATGGACCTGATTAATTCCCTGGAACGCTGGTTTGTCTTCCTGCAGTTCAGTCAATGACTTCATTCAGCAGGGTGAGGTCACCAGAGGCCCTGTAATAAAGGCACTGCACTTCACAGTAAAGACAGCATGCCTGTGAGGAGTTCTCAGAAAAAGGAGAAAGCCCTTCAAGAAAGGAGAGTAAAAAAGAGGACAACATCCAAGTGTCTTTAGCTCCAAAGAAGCAGTCCTTGAGCAAGAGGCGAGTGAACGATACTTCCTCTCACTTTTGCTTTCTTTTCCTCATTCCTTTCTCTTCCCTATTATAGGCAAAATAATTGGCAGCCCAATGAATTATTAGCACACAGAAGCTACAGGAAGAAGGATGTCCCATACTAGTGGAGGCTCCATTAAATGTGACTTTCCTTTATAAGAACAGAGGTTCACATGAGTAAATGGATTTCTTAAACAAGAAATAAAGTGTTGCATTTCCCTTTAACTCTGGCCACCTTCTGTTCTATTTGAAACTTTTCACCATTTTTATTGAGAATAATGTGACGATGTAATGAATGTTCAATAAAACCAGTGATAATGACAGAAGTTGTCCTCTCCTCTCCTTGAGTCATAACTGATATGGCACGGCGGTTTAGAACAGTAGTTTCATATAACAATGCTTATTATGAGGCAAAGGCCCTTAAACAAGTCAAATAAAATTGATGTCATTCACTTTTTGAAACTTAATAATAATCTTGGGAACTTCACTCCAACAAACGGCATGGGAAAACGACACAGCTTAACTAGAGCAAGTAACTCACTCCTGCGCTTATGGGATTGTAAAAAATGACAATTTCTTGAAATGTGCCATAAATTTGCTGAATTGCTCCTGCCATCCCCATGATGATGGTTGCTCCTATACTCCACAGGCCATGCAAGTCTAGTCACTTCATATAATCTGAAGCCACAAATCACAAAGGACCCCGGCCACCGAGGTGTAATAAGGGACTTCTGAGGCTTTTTTGGTGGCTCAGGTAAGATAAGCAGATGGGGAACAAATAAATAAGGCTGTGGCCTGTCCATTCATCCGTTGTGAACGAGAAGGGGGCGTGAATGAAATGACGGGCCAGCAGTGATGCACGGCACTGCAAGCTCATAAAGCAGGCCATCAGCTGACCTCTGAGGCACGGGGGAACAGGCAGGGTCTTTACGACCATCACCAGATTTAATAGCCAATAATGACTGGAATAACTGCTTAAACCTTTAAGGACCTGCAGAACCACATGGTAGCAGTGACAGCAGAGCATGGCGGGAGGAAAGAAAGCGAGTGATATACTCAGCCAGGGCACTGACAGGGGCCATGTTTCAAACGGGGAGAAAATGACAGATGGAAAGGGACACTACCATGATATGTGTGTCTCTTTTAGTTGAGACAACTGGCTTGCCCATCTGTATGGAGAAAGACATGAATAAGGACTAAAGCCATAAAAAAGAAACATGGCAAAAAAATTGTACTTGAATTTTGTTGTAGTTTTTGTTCTTTTATTAGAGATCATTTCAACAAAAATCTGTTTTTCTTCACAGATGATTAGTAAATTCACTATTTGTTTGAACTGAATAACAAAGGCAAATTCACTTCTTTTATGTTTTTCCTCAGAATTAAAAAAAAATAAACTTTCAAAACAAGCTTAGAAAAATTAACAAAGTTACATCAGTTGTTGTTTTTTTTAAACCTGACAAATCTGCTAATATTGCTCATTGGACAAGAGCAATGGTTCTCAAACTTTTTTTCAGCATTCAGCCCACAAATTAAGAGCAACAGAGACCTGTGGTCCCATTTTTTATTAGGTGAAGTATAAAAACATTCTAAAAGTCATAGATCAGATTTATTAAAGTAGTTTCTGTGGAAAGGTTAAGCACATTTAATATCTTACCTGTTGTGGAAAGCTTTATGAATGACCTCAGTTTGGAGAAATTGAGTTAATTCTGACTGAGCTGATGAACTAACAGCTGGCACATAAACAGATGAACTAATCCAAGTGAGGCTAAAATCAATGTAGTTTGCTGCTTTCTTTAAAAAACTAAAGTCAGATCTCAGAAATTTCAAAGTGGTTTATTCAAGCACTATTTTATAAACATTTCTAAAATGACAATATTTCTGACTGGAATAACTCTGTAATGTGAAACTGATAACTGTGTGTTATAAAGTAGTGTTTGGGTGAACTAACAAATTTTTTTTTAGATTGGAGTTGATTTAAGATTGCTGCAATCCACTTTGGTGTTGGCACCTCTCAAACTGGCTGTTACCTTATTAATTTGGTTAGAAATAAACAAGAACTTATTTCTCCAAACTGAGGCTGTTCAAACAGCAAATTACAACAAAAAAGATTATTGTGCATTTCGCAAAACCCCACTTTAAAAAAATCTGACGAATCCCTTTTGAAATGAAAACATGAATAGCCTCTGCAATTATTTTACCAGTCCTTTATCAATTTGTGTCTACTGCCATCTCAATTTAATCCTTGTACAAAAAAAATGTAATAATTGTTTTCAAATTTAATTTATTTTTATATCATATCAATACCCCTCAAATTGAAATTTGTGACACACAGTGGGGTCTAGACCTCAACTTTAAAAAAACACTGAATGAGGTTGTGCCTCCAAGCTGTTCACAAAGATGCATCAACAAAGAAGAAAATAATAAACCACACACTCCAGTGACACAGACAGTGTGACCCACTCTAGAGGGGAAAAACATTTACATTGTATTTCAAGTCTAAGTATATAAATTTCTTTACTAGAGTGAAATAAAAATCTTAATTTACAATCTTTGTT
>JAOXNZ010000044.1:16073782-16084651 GCA_028566095.1 Kryptolebias brasiliensis | reverse complement strand
AGAATCAAATGCAACAAGAGTGAGGGCCATGTTTGAGATCCTTGTCTAGTAATTACTAAGTCAGTTTTTACATGTGGTTTGGTATTAATAAGTAAGGTGGGAATATCATAAATGGCTAGTGGTTCATTAATTTCATATTATGCTTTCATTAATGTAAAATGACAGGAGTAGTACACTCAGTGACGTACCATGTGACCATGTGAAATTTCATGTAAATCAAATATAAAGATAGCTTCGTGGAACTGTTGTAGGAAGTCATGTTTTAAAATTTGTAAGCTGGGCAAATATTTTATATATATATATAAATCATTCTATGCATTTCAAGTGAAAAATATTTATAAAAAAGGAGGGATCACTTGTATTGATTGCTGTGAACTGTGATGACCAAGCTGCTATCACACAAAGAGAGTTGAAGCAAAAGAGAGACAGACATCTTAAACTCTCAGCTGCTCCACCTAGGGGAGCAAATCTGCCTCTACGCTGAAATCTGTGTTTTCTGTTCACTCTTGTATAGATCTAAACACAAATGTTACAGGGTTTGCTGTGGCTTAACACTAGCAAATCCTTCCCGATTGTCTCTAATCACTTTTCTGATGAAAGGCAAGAGAACACATAGTTTGTTTGGAATAATGGTGCCCAGAGGGGCCTGGCACAGGATAATGCCAGTGGGGTCAGAGTAGCAGGCAGATTAAGGAGGTGAAGTGTGGAGTTTGTCACCTCAGACCCTCCACCCCACATATAGAGAAACACAGAGACAAGGTCCTACTTTCATCCAAATCAGATAGCATTGTTTTTACTTTGGAGGATGCAGCGTCTGTCAGGTTTTAGGTTAATAGTTATTAGAAATGTATGCTCTTTTTATAACTAAATGATAAAAGTACTGAACACTATCCTGGAAACCTCAAACTGAAAAACCCCATCTCTGCCCTCATCTTTCCTCTTTCTTGTCAAAGAATTGAGCAAAACCAAAACAGAAAAAAGGGATGGTTTTATACTCAAAATATATAGGCTAGCATACAACTGTTTTATCTGTCCAGCGAACCAAAAGCTATTCTTATCAAGTGTTAGACTGAAACATGTATGCGTTGTGAAGCAGAAACAGTGTTACTTGGATGTTAGCACAACTTCCTTATTAAATTCACGTCATCTTTGATAACTTTTAGGAAATATTGAGGCACTGATCAAAAACACCTTGACAAAGGTAAAAGTCTGCAGGGCAAGAAAACCTGCTGCACAAGCACTGGAATCCAAGTACTCACACTCAAATGTCACAACAGCACTCACACAAACACACACACGGGCGTCAGGACAGCAAAGAGATAATTAGCAAGCACAGCTGACTCCTTGAATTGTCCTCCGTCCTCCCCCCATCGTTTCCCTGCTAATAGGGGCGTGAGTCCCACTTATTAGATGTGATTATCCACCCAGGGCTGTATGTAGATTAGCGTTATTACATCCCATAACCAGCTTCTCTGCTATTTAGACAGAAAATGTAATTCAGTGATGTAACTTAGATATAAATCTGCATTTACAGGGCAAAGTCCTACTCCAGTGCTGATTATGACAGGTTGGCTGATTAAACTATCAGGCTGACAAGCCCAGCAGCCACACAAGAGGACAGGCAAAAGTGTAAAGGCCTTCCTATTATAGAAAATCCCCCTGAATGGCCAACAGTGAGCATATAGTAATGACGTACAGCCACATCTACAACACCCACTAATGCATACATGCACACTGGAATTCGAATGAACATGCACCTATTTATGAATACAAGTTTGTGCTTTCAACAAAAAAACAATATCCACACTACACAACAAATATGTGTACACACACACACACATATATATATATATATAAAACATGAGCACACATACACCAACACATTCAAAGAGGCACACACTTATCTTTCCAATTCCCTTATCCGGCTGAATATGATGACTGGCTTTAGGAGTGACCTCCAGGCAGAGGACAAGGCCTTGTTCTACTTCCACCTCCCCTTCCCCTCCTCTCTTTCTTTTTCCAACAGAATGAATCTAAAAGATTGGTGACCTTGCTGTGGGTCTGTAAGGGAAATGAGCTACATCTTGTCACAGACTGAACAGGCCATTTGAAACCTGGTTTGTTGGTTCTGAAAGGGCCAGCGATTGTGAAGCTGATAACTGGAGGGGGTGTGAAGAAGTGGCCTTTATTCAGAAAATTAAAAGGCAGGTCTGATGGAAATATGTCAACACTGGTGCTAAGCATATCATTGCTGAATGTTTATCAAGTGAGCATCTCTGCAGAAAGATAAAAAAGGGCAAGACAGTAGCCATGAATCCATACTCTGCTGCTGGCAAGCTGAAGGCAGGAAACAAAAACAAGTGAAGCTTCTCTACAGCCCTTATGCCAATAACTAGGAATATGTTAATGATTTTCAGGAAGCAAATTAACTTTAAGGGTTTCTTACCAATGTGCCATCTCTGAGATAGGATTTAAAATTCATTATCTGCACAGTTTTCCAAATCCATGCTATGGTTCAGACAGACACACAACACACAAAGTCTGGAAGCGAGCACAAATGAGCAAACTCGTCTGTTTCTCTTGCAAGACCCATTCGTGTGTGTGTGTGTGGGTGTGTGTGTGCATGTGTAAGGAGCTTTCCAAACAAAAGCTGGCATCTCCCATGGCCTGCACAAATGTTTGTCTAATGTAAACCGCCATATAGCAGCATCTAATTAGGAGTGTCAGGCTGCATGTGGCTGAGAAATCTCAGCCAACTGTCAGCTGAATCAGATTGTGCCCAATCAGTAGAGAGACAAAAAAGGGGAAAAAAGGAAGGATAGGATCCAGCAAGTGAGAAACAGGGATCCGAGTGGGGGGCAATTAGCAGTCAAGGTGAAGCCCCTTATTGTTTTCAAAGAGGCTATACTAGCCATGCATGTTATACTCCTACCCTCCCTCTTTCTTTGCTAGCTTCTGCTGGCACATTAGTAATTAGGCTTAAAATGCTGAGCAGTTCTGCATGGAGGTTGCCTGATACTGCTGTAAATGACACATAAATGGAGTACAGCAGCACTAGAAGCATACATCCACAAAGCTAATATATTTTCAGTTATTATGAGGGTGAATTAGTGGGTAGATCAGGATAGAAAGCCACAGTGGATGAAACCAACAAAAAGTTTTTGCTCCTCGGATGTTTCAGAGTTCACTCCTGTTGTGTTGGTTGTAATGAAATAGGAGACAAAAGTTAAACTCACAAATTTTATTACAGTAACTGTGCCATTACACCACATGCCATTACAGAACATATCTAAGATATGTTGTCTCATATCTTCTGTATCTTACTCTATTTTCTTTCACACAGTCTCTTCTGTCCTTCGCTGTCACAGCAGCACCCTCTAGTGATAAGAAGTAATAACAGCAACAAAACAGAACATAAATACATTCACTGTGTAAACCTAAGAACACAAAATGTCCCGTTACCCAAACAAACAACCTAATTTATTTCAAGCAGAAGTAGTCTTGGGGTCTGTAGTAATGTCACATGTATGCTGACCTCAGAAAAGAAATATGTTATACATTAGTCACGCATGTTTTCAGAAAGATTAGCATTACGATAATGCTAAATAAAATGTCTGCAATTTATCTTAAACTATTCAGTTGGCAAAAGTGCTATTAAATGCAAGTAAAGTCCTCTTTATAAAACCCAAAGGTCTATCAGAATTACAACTGAAATTAACTCAAAATCACAAGACTTTTGTTTACATTCTTTCATTCTTTCACTACCATTTAAAAAAACAACTTATTTCATCATATAGTCCAGGTTGGTGCATGTCTTTCCCTTTGCAGAACAGTTTGTTTTTGGTGTCTGTTTTGTGCAGAAGGGTCTCTTTGCTGTATCAGTTCTTGGTGTTTCACTCAAGCTGAGCAAAAGTCATGCTGCACTCCATCTTGTCCTGTCACTGAGGATGAATAAACTCAGACCAGTCGACTGCTGTACTGACAAAGGAATAATGTACTGGGTCTCTCCTTTTTCCACATGAAAAGGCTTCCAGACTGACTGTAGCTCCATCAGGGATTTTAGTTGGTTTGGCTCCTCTCTTTTTGTCTGTGTAAGGTGCACTTTTGGTAAGTTGTAGAACCATTTTATCTCTAACATGGTTGTACTCTCTATTGTCCTTAGGTAGTTTCCAATTATTACCTTATTGGTCTTCCTCTGAGGAGTTGGAAAGGGGATTCACCAGTTGTGGCATGAGGTGAAACTGAGTAGATGTGTAACATTTTAATAACTGCAGGCTTCCAGGGTTGTTAAGTAGTTTTTGCTGCCTGAATGGTGTCTTTTAGGACTATTAAAGCATTCCAGATATTTGTTTGCCTAAGGATGGTGTAAATTTGTTTTGATGTTGTACCATGAGGAATAAATGCTACTTCAGGCCATTTACTGAAATAATTAACAATGGTGATAGCAAACCTGCAGTTGTAACCTCTATGTTCAAATGGACTCACAAAGTCGACAGCAGTTAGTTGAAATGGACCCTCTGGAAACTTGACAAATTGTAATGGGGGAGGTGAAACACTACTGGTTTTGTCACATGCTTGACAGTTAATGCATGATGATAGGACTGTGTAGACCAACTCGTTCATATGTGGCCACCAGTAAAGTTCTTTGAGCTGTTGTTAGGTGTGAACTATGCCCTGGTGTCCTTCATGAGCCAGGTGCAGAACTTTTTTTAGCAGAACTACAGCATGTTTTCCACTGAATATTAGTGGTGACTCTGTTGCCATTATATGACGCACAAGGAAGTACAGTTTGACTTCTTCTGGAAGGTGCTTCTTCACTTTAGGCCCTATCTGATTGGATGATTTGTGACAGTTTTGTAAGTTCAGCACAGTCTTTACATTGAGCTTTAAAATCAGCAAGAGAGCATGCAGTCAGGATAGGATAGATTTTTGTGATCTCTGTGATCAAGTCCTGTTCAGAATCGACAGCTGTATTAGTGGTGCTCAGAGGCAAACGTGAGAGGCAGTTTGCCATGAAGTTCTGACTGCCTGGTTTGTACTGCATGTCATACTGGAAACAGATCAAATTAGCTGACCAGGGCGCAATTCTCATGTCAGCTCTATTCAGCTCTTTAGTGCTTAGGAGAGTGATGAGGGCTTGGTGATCAGATTTGAATCTGCATTCCCACACATACGTATGTCTTCCATCTTTTAATTGCCCATACACAAGCAAGAAGCTGTTTTTCTTTAGTGGACTACTTCCTCTTGGCTGGTGATAGGGAGCAGGATGCAAAAGCAACAATGTATTCCACATTGTCTGAGTGCAACTGCTCCCAGTCCATAGTCTGAGGTATCTGTTGTGATGAATGTTGGCAGTTCAAGGATGTAGATCGCAAGTGCTTGGCTTTTTGTGAATCAGTGCTTGGAGGTCATGTATTTCAGTGCAGGAGCTTCAGCATTGTGTTACAGTCAGGTGATCAAGACTGAGTTGCAGGCCTTCCCTAGAGATAACATGTCTCAGAAAAGGAATACTTGACTGACCAAATGAGTTTGGATGAGGTTGTTCTGTAGGCCCACATCTTTAAGGTGCTGGAGAACAGCTTGTAGGCATTCATCATGATGTTCCTTGGAGTATCTATACACTATAATATTGTCCAAATAGTTTTGTACTCCAAAAAGGCATCATTGAACCAGTGAATACATCTGAATGGGTAAGTTCTCTAGTGGTAGCATGAAAATGCAAAGGAGACAAGAGGCTTTGTGTTGATCTCAGTGAACCTAATAAAAGTATGATGTCACTTTCAGGCTCATATGGAGGAATTGTTCACAAAACTGGCTGGTGCCACACATTATAGCCAGACTGATTTAAGCTTAGCTTACCACCAATTGGGTCTCCATCCCAATAGCCACAGTCTTAGTGCTTTCATAATGCGAGAAAGACTTTTTTCAATTCACACAAGTTCCTTTTGGACTTGCTTCAGAATCATCTTCCTTTCAAAAATGATGAACACAGTTCTGAAAGATCTGCCAGGAGTAAGCATTTGAGCTCCGCTGAAACCTCTTCATTTGTCAGACATCTTAGCTTTTAGTGAACAAGTTGCACTATGTTGTTTACTTGAATTTTGTAGATTGACTTTTTAACACAACCAAGATGGTGCACTTAAGCAGAATCAAAGTTATTCACGATGCATGTTTTTGTGTCAGTGGGATTTTATTTCTTTATTTTTTTTTATCATCCTCTTTAATGAAAGTCAATTTTCTACCAATGATGTGAATCTTCAACATTTTAAACAGGTCCAGGCCCAGTAATTGTGATCCAGTCTTCACTATATAGAATTATGATGGATCGTTGTTGTTTCGATTTGCCACTGCTACTGTAGTTTGTAGGCAGCCAGTAACAGGTACGTCACCTTTTGCATATGTGACTAGTTTAAATTTGGGTTCTGTCAGTGGACTTTTTGCAGAGTGTTGCTTGTAGACAGTTTTTGGTAAAATAGATACAGAAGCTCCAGTGTCTACAAATAACTCTATGACATAGGAATATCCTTGTGGTGCTTCAATGTTCATTTGGCATATGATTTTATCAAATGCTGCAGCCATCATTTTAACATCACAGTATTGCTAACCCAGCAACAACTTAATTTACTAGTCACAGGTTATTTGAATACATGGGCAAAATGTTTTTTGTTTTTTTTTCTTGCAGGTATCACATTTACTTTAGTAGCAAGACAGTTTTTATCAGTTTCCAGGTGTTTATCTGATCCACATCTGGAGTAATGATGTTGCACTTTATGACTTACCTGTTTATAATGAGTATGAGGTGAAAGTACACCAAAGTGTTTGAGATATTTGCACTACTCGTTTCTCTTGAAAACAAGCATTTGCAGTATCTACAGCCTCTACAGGTTGAAGTGGGACTGTACTTGCAGCTGAGAGAAGTGTAGCATTTTTAACTGCTGCTTCCACTTGATATGCAATGGTTAGAGCTTTGTCCAGTGTGAGGTCCTCCTTCAGCAGCAAAATACCCTTCACAGCACTGTGATAAGTATTCTAAATTAACTGATCTCCTGTTAGTTCACTTTTCATCAGTCCAAAACCACATAGTGTAGCTGAAGCTCTGAGCTCGGCAATATATTGGCTGGCGGTTTCATCAGCACATTAAATATGTCTAAATGTGTGTCTGCATGTCAGTCAATTAACTTTGGGGACACAATTTCTGTCAAGTGCAGTTATGGCTAATCAAATGTTGTATCTTGTCCTGGTAGTGTGTAGAACAGACACTGTCCTTCTGGACCCAAGCAGTGTAGTGAAACAACACGTCTTTCTTCTGGCCATTCGTCTCCCTGAGCATTTATGATGAGCATGTAATTATAAAATATTTTCTGCCACAATGTAACTGGTATAGGAGATTCACCAGCATGATGCAGGCATGAAAGGCAATGGAATTGTCGCTGATTTTGTTGCGTCGGTTGTAATGGAAATAGGAGATCGCAGTTGAACTCACAAACTTTATTATAGTAAGTAACTACAGTAACACTTCTGCCCAACGCTGTCACAGTAGCACCCTCTAGTGACAAGAAGTATTAACAGCAACAGAACAGAACATAAATGCATTCACTGTGTAAACCTAAGAACACAACAACTCCCCCTAACAACCTACAGCTTTACAGAAAAGTTAAAGTACATAGGACTGAGCTTCTAAGACCACACCAACAAAAGATGAATCCTGGCTCCAGAAGCACATGATAACACGTTTAACATGCAGACCAGCAGAAAGTTGCAGATATTACTTGAAAAGCTGGGGCAAACAAAGTTCATGAAAGGTAAGTGTCAAAAAGGTGTTTCAAAACCATCTCCCTTGGTGTTGATGATTAATGGGTAAAAACTGTGTGAAGAATGCTGTATTTTCTTTTTCTACCTAAAGCCATGATTTGCTGTGTATAAACAACAACAACAACAATAGCAGGCAGGTTCTTCTGTAGAAGCCACACAATGAGCTCAAGGGTTCCTCATAACATCTCATTATAGTTAATGAGCGCTGTGTGTTTACAATGTGTAGCTCTATAGAGCTAGCAGTGTTTACCCATCCCCTCCTCTCAATGGAGATCACTCAGCACACCCCAAAACAAAGGAGGATTTGTTTAGCCATGGGCTGTGTTTTTTCCCCTCTGGATCATAGAGCTCAGATCTAGCAGGCACTAAGCACAATCTCGTAAATTCATCACAGATACCATGGAATTCCCAAACATACACTGGGTTACAACACCACACAATTAGTTTAGATTCAACACTAAACACTATGTACTGTACCACTATAGATTAAAGTATATTATCTTAAAGTCAACAAAGCAGACAAGAGTAACTTGTCTTTTGTCTGTAGGCAAGGTTCAGTAAGAAACTAGTGAAGGCAAACTAATTTAAAACCAAGAGAGATCTGGAGAAGATTGCAGTCAAATGGATCTTCTGTCTCAAACTTGCCATGACAACAAATTTGAAAGTGATGTGAAAACATGCAAAATTATTTACATTCTCAACATATTAGCAAATATTACAATCAAGTATCCATAAGGAACTGGGATCACAAGATTTGTACACATAAAGATTTATTATCATCATTATTTTCTCTAGGTGGAAATTTGTGGACAAACTGTTTCAGAACACCACATTTGCACTACTACAGCACAGACCTCACAGCATCACGTGGCATTCATTAATTAAGAATATCATTATCAGTACCTATGATCCTTGAATAAAAAGCTACAGGAGAGTTCTGCATGGTAGGCTTCTCTCTTAATCGGCGTGTTAGGAAGCACGGCAATTGAGAAGCTGAATTAGGCCTGTGTTGACAGTGTGTTAATCTCTGAATAACATCTGCATGTGATCTTGTGGAAGTATGGTGCCACTGAGCCTTGTGTTCACACAGGGCATGAAATATCCAGGCATGTAAGAACATTTTATTTACAAAGGACCCACTGGGCACAATGCATGCCAATACTGCCAATATAATCTTCCAGTAGTACAACTGGGGAATGAAAAAGGGAAAGGCTTTAGTCACACTAGATTTTTTGGAATTAGGAGCTGCTAGACACCTATAAGAGAAACTTAATCTAACATCCATAGGCCTCAGCAAGGAAAGGCAGGTAACCAATAAAAGCAGGAAGATGAGGCATGATGAAGATCACATTGGAGTCCCACATGACACATGAAATCCTTTCATTTTTCTGAAGCAAAACCTACACATCAGCTCTCCAAAAAGGGACGAGACAGGACTGTATTTTGGGAAGGAATGTGAAGCATGTACACCACAGGTTCCATATACTCCTCTTAAATCAATGGTGCATTTAGCAAGAAACCAACTGGGTCAAAATCAATAAAACACACTATTTCAGAACACAGTTGGAAAAACAAACACATACCAAACATTGCAGTAAATCATTAGCATGTGCAGCTACAGCAGCCCATGGGAGAGAAAATCTTAATCTATGGTGAAAATATGTTGGGCAGTGGTGTTTCTATGCATGTATGAAATAGGAGGAATATTTTTGGTCACAAGAGTTCATGGTTTACAAATTGTGCTAACATTTCCATTCAAAGTACATTCAAGATACAAGGTTAGCGGTACGCTAATATGTTCATATGGTATGCAACAAACCAGCAGTCACAGAATATATGAAAATATATGACTCAATTCATATTCATTGTTGCTATGAATTGACAGCTTATCTGAATAATCTCCACTTTATGCAAGTGTGAAAATATCACCTATAAGTTGACCTATTGCACCCTTGGGGCAAGAAAGTACCACATCATCTATCTGTGTAGATGAATATTCGATGATGAAAAAAGAAAATGAGTTAATTTGAATGAAAAAACCTACACCAAAATAAAACATTTATCCAAAATTCCATTGACACATAATTATGTAAAATTTATTACATTCAAATTTTCACCCAAAAGTCTTGTTTTTAAGTTACAAATGTAAATTAATCCAACTCAAATAATTAAACTTGTCCTAAGTATGTCTGGTAAAAATACACCACAAGATCGAAACTATTTCCTGCATCTGATGTTTATATATGTTACCTTTAGCACTAAGAACATACATTCCGAACCATTTCAAACATGCCTTTATGTCCAGCTTGAACACAGTCCTGTATAGGTTATATTATCCCTTTAAAAATTCTTTTACAATTAATATATTCAGAAGTCTATTAGAGCATAAATACACAGACTGTGAGCTCCTGCTTCCCCCTCTCCATAACATAAAAAAAACAAGCTACAAGCATTGCTTTCAGTGAGAGCTATGCCTTTCAAACTGCTTTGGTGTCCTACAAAATTACCATATGAGAAGCTATTTACAACTCAACAAAATTTCTGTGTGTTTCCATGTGAGTTCAGTCCGTTCCTGTGATGGAACAAAATGAAAAGCCTGCCTTACTTGTTGCATGCAATTAAGCCCCTGCGAAAAGACAGTCGGGGCAGTTTAACATTTCATAGGGCTGTAATTATTCTTTAACTGTTAGAAAGTGTCGTCCCCTAGGAGCCAATTACTTGAAAAGCGCTCATCACACACAAGATATACACAAACAAATCCTTCAAGCACAAAGTAAATGTTTAAACATTAAGAGGGATGAGCGGAGGAACCCATACCAATCAGTTTTGGTAGGAGCTAATTACTAATAAGAGCAGCAACCCCGTTGTGTTAGATAATTATGACACCAACGTGCACCTCAAACATGCAGAGGCCCCAGGCTGGCTGGTGTATCATGGCTCCAATATCATAGAATCTGCACAGAGTCTGAAAGCCAAGTGGCTGGACATCACTGCATGGCTCAGGAACACTTCCACAGATCATTGTCTGCATCCACAAATGCTGCTTAAAGCTCTATC
>JAOXNZ010000044.1:16046631-16064122 GCA_028566095.1 Kryptolebias brasiliensis | reverse complement strand
CTTATCCTCAGATTTTCTGTTTTACTGCTCTAGCATCTCCATTACAGTTCTAATGTGCATTTTATTTTCATCCCATCCATTTGACAAATGTCAAAGCTAAAGTTTAAAAAGGATACAACACCCTATGTGTTGAGTGAAACAGAAGCAGATATGTGGGGGGAAAAAAAACAAGATTAGAAAAGTGGGAGAAAAAAAATGAAGAAACAGGCAGAACGGAAAAATGAGACTCACTGTAAAAGACTGTGCTTGTTAGCACTGTGTCACATGAGTGTCCATATATCATCTCCATGTCTGTCACCTGACTCCAATGTGTCACAGACCCCCAGACTGTCCCCTCCAACACAAGCCCCTCTCTGATAACCCCCAGGCTCCCCCTCCCCACAACTGCCACTGAGTGTTAGGCAGTACTTTACAGCCTCTGAAAGGGAGCTAAAGACCACTGAGGATTGAGATGAATTACAGCCAAGGGAGCACCTCTAACGAAGGGCGTCCAAATTTACAGCTTTGCCAGCTTCCTTAACTTCATGGGAGGAGATAAAGCAGATCTCGGTTTTGACAGAGTCCCACTTAGCGCATGCCGTGGGGGGGTAACCCAAAGCAAAGAGAAAGGAAGAACAGGCTTAGTTTCCAAAGAGAACCAAATAAATGAAAATATATAAAGCAGAATGCCCCTTGTTATTTTTGCCCGTGACATGAAAAACAGCAGCTAAATGTCAAGTAATATTTATTGAGATCAACAGTCACTGAAAGGTTATGGACACAGCGGCCCTGACTGCACTCACTAACTACTTTGTAAAACAGAAAGAGCGAACCACAGCATGAAACATTTTTTTCACTTTTTTTTTTTTCTTCAGATCAGTCGGTTTAAATGCTTGTTAAATCTGCCAAGTATAAAAAAAATGAAAGAAAAAAAAGTAGCTTGCGAATGCTGTCTAAACCTGAATGAAAAGCTCTTTGTAGTTCACTCTGTTGGGTTTGTAAAAACAAACGCACACTACATCAAGCCAATCATTTATCCCCCAGACAAAGATCAAACTAATATTGACTGAAAAACACCTGAAAGATGAGACAGTGAATGCTAATGAGATAGCCTACGTAGCAGTTAATCATAGAGCCATTTTTGAATGGAAAGGGAGGAATAAATATGAGTGTGTGTATTGAGGAGGGGGGGGGTATGTTGGTGTGGGCCAAGAAAGCCATCTTCATAAACATATCCTCATTTTCCAGAATAGTAGATGGGGTCTGACTGACTGCAGCCAGACTCCTATAAGAACTGTGAATTGTATATCAGCCTCTAAAGCTGGCACTTTAATCCTATTTGCATTCATATGACTATAGCTGGATCCTGGGAACCCTTTATCCTTAGATTTGCCCATTTGTATGCCCCCGTGAGTGCAGGAACTCTATGCACGATACCAGTATCTGGATGTCTTTCACATCTTTCGCCCCCTTTTGCTCTTGCAGCATCGGCTATTCACTGGCTAAAGAGGCACCAGGAGAACTTATTTGAGAATGGTACAAATAGGTAAACATGGGGCAGGAAATGGACTCTTGTGAACACACATACACACACGCACACACACACAGGTCTTCTCCATGGATGCATAGAGAGAAAAGAGGGGAAGAGCCAGAATTAAATACTCCTAGTGGCTCCCTGGTGGAGAGAGCCACAGGCTTAGCTCCACGGCGGCTGATTTGTGAATCTCTTCTCCTTAAACAGCTCTGCGCCTCTGTGCACACGCTGTGCTGGAGTGGAGTGTTGGTAGGGTGGGGGTGGTGGTAAGAGCGGTGCTTTCACCCATTTGCACATTAATAAACCTCCCGAAACATTTATTAAAAGCTTGGAGAATAGGACGGTATTTACAAGTTGAACTCCCAAGGACATCAGCGAGTTTGGCAGGGGCCACACTGTGGGCCTCTGTGGTCCCTGCAAATCCATGGCTGCACACAGGGGCATGATAATGACATCCTCTGTCCAATTACTCCTCCTGCCAATAGCACCAGTCATGATGGAGAGAAACATACTATTAACCCTGTTAGCATTATCGACACAACCAGCATACATCAAATAAAGACTCTATTAAGGTAGCGATGAAGGTGACCAAGATATAGGCTAAAGCATGACTTGTAATAATAATGATAATAGTAATAATGATTGTTTTTTTATGAAAAAAAAAAAAAAAACATTTTTTTGAGTTTAGCAATATTAATGGTAGGCTAAAAAGGGAACCACAGTGCACAATCTGCAAATATAATGTCTCACCTTATCAATTCATAACACAGACTGGCTTAACTGTCAGAAAAATCTGAAGTCACACTTAACCGAGCCCAATACCTACTATTAAGATGGCTCGACATAACAGGACGGCTGCCAATAATTGTACATAAAGATATGGAAAAGCTACAGTCCAGTTATGAATATTTCATGAATTCCAACACAAAGAGCATGCTAAAAGGATCAAAGAGAGAGAGAAAAAAAGAAAAAACGTTGGAGGAGCCAACGTGAACATCCAAACAATATGCAAGAATCCCGACAGTATAGGTCACATGCAAAAAGACCGGGGTCACACCGAAATTGTCCATCAGTCAGACAAGCAGAACTGATTTGGATGCTAAATAATGGTTTAGATATTCAAAAATTCCATATATATGCGAAAGGCTTCAGTGCACCCTGGATCTGGCCTATCAGAGGAGCGCTCTGCCACCACACTCCCTCATGTAGACCCACGCCTTGCCTCTGAGCTTGCAACTAACGTGCACACGCCTGCAGATATGCAGACATTGGAAGAGATAGTACATGTAAATACACACGTGCACACTAAGTCTCTTATCATCAGGAGGACATAAACACTGATGTACATCAAACAAAATTCATGAGTCCTCTGTAAAAATAAAATTTGTTTAGGTTGAAGTTATTGTGAATCATTTAGCTTCAGGTGTTTCCGAATTTAATGTTCTTAATGGAATAGAGCCATATTAGAGCCTAGTGTAAAAACATTGACGCTTGCATGTTGAAACAAATATTTGTGTGTTGGTGTTGAACAACTGAGGAAAGTGCACCCATGACTCTTCAAAGCTACATGTCCATATGGCTGGATGTTTGTTTCCAGCTTTTATCATAAGTAAAAGTGTAGCTGGAAGAGGTAAAGCCTGGCATCGTCAACAGAAAAATGTGAATCCTTTGCATCCTGTTCATTTCAAAATAACATAATCAATGCAAAATTTATACAAGGCAACGTCTTAAAATCACAACATGGTGCCTCAATTATATTCTGATCTCCTGTTCATTCAAAAGACTGACTTGTTGTGATTGTCATATGCCACTTGCCATTGAAACATGTTTTTTCATGTTTCCCGTCTCATTGAATGTCAAACATCTCTCATTGAGGAAGCCAAATCCATCTGATGATTTTTCCACCCTACTCAAATGGAAATAGTGCATGTGACAAAACAGTGGTATTAACATAATAAAGGAATTCGACTTACAAAAACCTCAACATCTGCTGGTTTGGAGAGAGTACTGGATAACATTTCTTTGAATCCAATTGATGGATCTGATGGCGCTCAGACAGTCATTCAAATCGTAATGTCTCAGGAGAGGCCGATAATAGGAACAACATGGGATTAATCTCAACACTCTCGACTCCCGGGAGACAAAATATGCATGGACCCGTAGATCTAAAAAGATGTTATAAACAAATTTATGGGTGAGAGTTTTCTCCTTTTTGTATTTTTATTCATGAAAGCTTTGAGTTCTGGAAACTCTGCAAAGGTATATAAGAAGAAAAATGAAAACCTCAAAAAATTAAGCAATTGCATAGGACACAGGGTAGTAAATATCTGTTTAAGATAAGGACCTGACCCTTCTACATTTAAAATACATTGTTAGTTTGTATGATTAGTAATAAACATTTTACAACTAGGAGGGCAAATCAAATCAAACTGTTTGTAGGACTATAGTGACAATCTGTGTTGCATGTTTACTGAATATTTCTGACCACTAAAAATTGTCATATTAAAGACTGATTCATACTATTAGTTGTATTCAAGTATAAATCAGGTAAGAGGGCAGTTCTTTTTGATGTGAATTATTCAGACCAGCCAGATGACTTATGACAGAGGAATAAAATCAAAGTGAATGAAAAACACACTTAAAATCTGTGAATTGTCTAGCCAGCCAAAGTGCGCACAGCAACCTGAAAATGATAGACAGATTATTCCTTCTGATCTGACCTCCAAGACAAAGGTTTAATAATAAATACAGCGTGTCTGAATTAAAAAGACACTGTTCTACATTTTTAATGTAAATGTGTTTCTGCATGCAATTAAAAATTAATGATCACAACGCTCACCTCTGCAGACCTACGGGCCCCTGCTTTGCTGGCTGACCATCGGGACACATTGGCTGGGACCTCAGAGAGGACAGACTTGAAGGGAGGGGAGTATGAGAAAAAGAAGGGATGCTATCTAGGGAAGTGTGTCCATCCATAGGGCCCACTTTAAAGACTGACCAGCCT
The DNA here is from genome assembly GCA_028566095.1 of Kryptolebias brasiliensis. Taxonomy (NCBI): domain Eukaryota; kingdom Metazoa; phylum Chordata; class Actinopteri; order Cyprinodontiformes; family Rivulidae; genus Kryptolebias; species Kryptolebias brasiliensis. The sequence goes on along the minus strand of JAOXNZ010000044.1, from coordinate 16,059,605 downwards.
GTATGAGGAACCATGGGAACCTCTGGCTGGTGATTAACGCACTAGCTGGAAGCTTAAATCACTCTGGGAGTGAGATGGCACAGTGTTTGACTGTGTGATATACTCTCTTTAAGATCACCTCTGATGGGGAGAACATCACTGATGAGAAGCTAAAATGAGATTGCAGAGAGCAGGGGCAGGAATTAGGGCTGACCTGAATGGGTCTCGGGGTAACATAGAGGCTATCACATTAACCTGACGGGGGCTCCTTTAATAGGGTCCAGGGCTTAAACTGATATATCAATTTTCCCCCATGTGGATGACTTCAAAGGCCAGAGCTCATTCTCACCATTTGTGTAGGTCCCCCATCAATCTCTGGCTGCTGTGGGCATCATCACCTCCAGCCCTAGACAAGCCAGGATAAAGAACGGCTCTCCACGCGCCAACCATTCGGCAGCTTCCTCCCCACTGTTCACTGGTGGTCAGAGAAAAGATAGCGCTACAAGTACTTGTTACTTTCTTTTCTCCAGATTTTGCCCTCACTGGCTCACTCTATAAAAGTGGGAAACTCCAAAGCAAAACATTTAATTGGTTTAAACACACAGGTCAAGGAAACACAACCCCATTCAGCTTCACTATCACAGAATGATTGTAATTATAATTATGGCTGACAAACATACACTCCATCTGTGTGTGCTAACATCACAATAATTACCCTTGTCACGATAAATATGGGATTTAGCAACACAATCATGCTGCTTACCTCTGCTGACAGCTTCAAGATCTAGCAAAAGTGTGGCAGAGCACCTTCCAGTTCATCTGCATCGTTTGTACAGAAAGACTTTTTTTCACACACCCCCAACAACAGAGACGCAAGGAACTCCTTTCTTTTTTGCTAAACTCTCTGTTCTCAGAAATCATATCAAAAAGCCTCTCTCGCAGTGCAGGCCCTCCAGGGTTCTGATGTCACTTCCACTGTAACACTTCGCTGATGACTGACATATGCTTCACATGAGCGTGAACAAAAAAACAAAAACAAACAAACAAACAAAAAAACATACACGCTACACACTGCCTTTTTGTTTTCGACAACATTTCCGACTTTACGCTAACTTGTTTTGTCAAAACAATTCCCGAAGAAATTAAACGACACATTACTCAAGTCAAACCTGAAACCTAGATCTGACACAACAAACCTAATCCAGTTTGAGCAGCCGCTGTGTTTTGGTGTCCTTGGAGTGTGTATGTTTTTTCTTACAACATGGTTCAGGTTTCAGGAAGTTTTAGGCCTGGAGTCAGTCATCGAGGGGGGTGTAGCAACACAAAAACATTGGCTCTGATAGCACTGATAATGGTTCTGAGAAAATCCTTCAGAAGAACTTTCACTCAGTACAATGTACAAAAAGTCCAAACGTTTTTACTGGAACATGGACCATGTTTGCACCACAGAAAGTATGATCGAGGTTTTATGCTGAGCAAGAAAAGTAGTTATTTTTAAAAGGGTAACTCTGCATTTACACAAGAAGTTGTGATTGGAGGGGATGGGAAACAGTCTTTATCTGTCTCAGAAATCCTGCCAGCTTTCACCTTGTGATCTTACACACAATTTAAACAAAGAATAAAAGATGGCAAACATTTTAGAAAAGGCAAGATAAAGGGTCTGTGTAGTGAGTTGCAAGAGTCAAACTAAGAGGGGCGGTGAGCTGAAAGAGCCTGCTGGTGTGGGCTACAGTTTGCAGTGCGTGGAAGGCGAGATCTATGAATACAGATAAGGGAGATGTGAGGGAATTTTACAGCAGGTATTGTCTGTCACTCACCCCCTCTGTCTGTGTGATCACTGCCTCTTCGGCTGCCGTTTCATCTTCCACGCTCTCATACACCCACACAAACACTCCTCCCCCCAGTGCTACCAAAGGAGACCTGGTGCTGTGGTGTGCCCTTGCCAAAAAGTGACAGGTGTTCCAATAAGAAAACCAAAAATCAAAGGGCCATTATTCCTATTATACATGATGATACCCAGTTTATGTCTGACTTTGGATGAGTTACTGACATCTGGATTTAACTGAGAAAATAACACACATAATTTAGAGTTTAAAGTCATATTTAGGCATAATATACAATTTTGAACACTTTCCAGTTTGTCCTGAATAACATCTATGAGTGTTTCTAGTTTGGATTTTTTTTCTAGTCTAGTGGTGTATCTGTATGGTCTTTGAGTCAGTGAAACAGTGTTGCACAATGGCTTGTAATGGTCAATTAACCAGTGGTCAAACAAAACTAGCGGTCAAACATTATATTTAAGCAAATATGTTCTCTATTCCTTCTGCCTAAAGGTTTTAATCTGCCTAGGATGTAATGCTCTTTTATAATCTGTTTACATATTTTCAGTAACATTTCAGGCCACTGCTAGAGGATCCAAACCTGAAGTGAAGTGGAAGCAGCTCACTCTTTTTTATGCAACACCCACCTCGTCCTATTTTTCCACATGGGCAGCTTCACTTCACTTCAAGTTCAGATCCTCTACCAGAGACCTGGGAGCTTGAAGGTTTTGCACAGTATCTTAGTTGTTCCTAGGACTGTGCTTTTCTGGACAGAGATCTCTGAGGTTGATCTTTGAATGAAGATTCCAGTCTGCACATGGTGCTTTTTTTTGTTGTACCTCAGATCCAAGGACTGTTATCATTAGTGATCACGACTGAGTGAAGCTAGTAATTTCTCTTTGCCTAACAAGAACTTGTTTGGCAGCAGTCATTGGATTGACCAATATTTAAAATAATGGAAAGGTCCATGGAACAGAGCGAAGATCTAAAAAAGAGATAAATTGATTAGGAAGTTCAGGAACCCAGGATTTGGCTCAAGCCTGCCATGAACTGGAAATTGTTTGAACACCAGTGCCACTGTCCAGTTAGTGAGTTTTACATTGCTTTTGACTGACCAAAACTGACCTTGTGCAGACCAAAATCCCCCTGCTCCAGAAACAGCCGCTTAATGTTTGACTGAAATGTGCAGCTGTCTATATGGACAAGCCAAATACCTTCCAGAGAAAAGATCTATGGTCTGGGACAAAGATTGAGCTATTTGGACACAATAACAAGAAGTATGTTTGGAGGAGTCAAGCATGGATATAGTAGCATTATGCTGTGCTACTGGTGCTTTGCACAAAATGGATAGAATAATAAAGAAGTAGGACTACCTCCAAATTCTTCAACACAACCTTAAATCAACAGCTAGATGGTTGAAACATGAACACAATTGAGTGTTCAAACAGGGTTTCTGAATGGATAAAGAAGGCTAATGGATAGGTTAGCCTCTGGATAGGCCCTTTCTAAAGCTCTGAACTCAACTTTAATTAACATTTGTGGACTAGTCTATGCAGAGAAACTAACCACATACATTACTAAAACATAAACAAACTAACAAGCGAAACAAAAGAAACATCCAGACAGAAATATGCAGAAGTTTGTTGATGGCTAAGAAAAAAACAGTGTGGTGATGGTGCAATTTCTAGCTTGAAATACAAACAGTTCAAATACATGAATTTAGGCCTGAAATAAGTTTGACATCCATGTTCATGATGAGTACACATTTGACCACAATTGTACGTAGTAAATGAAAACATTAATTTTTCACCTTTAGCTTTTAACATAACATTTTTTTTGTTTTACTTTTTTAAAACCTGTCATTGTATAGATGAGATGTGATACCATCACTGCTTCTGCTTAAGAAAAAAAACAAATAAAAAATAAACACTGAACAAACTGTTTTTTCTCAAACACCCCCCAACACACTCAGTCTGCCTGAATAGGTTTGTTTTTGCATGAGCGTGTCAGTGTTGATTTCTAGCACAAGATGAGCAAAAACACATAAAATGCTCTTTATTCCTATAGCTCTGCCATTGGGAATAGACCTGCAGTCTCAATCAGCTAAGTGCAATGGGCAGCTGTTGAGTGGAGGATGAAGTGGGCCATTAATTCTGTAAACACAGTTGCTTCTCTCATGTATCCGAGAATCACCCACATTTAGGCCAGATGAGCAACAGCTTTGCCTGTGTTTGGTAAACAGGGCTAAATGAAAATGACTCAACAGAGAAAATACATTTCAATGCTCCGTTTTTTATTCTTTAGAAAAGACACAGAACAAGGATGCTAACCTCACTACAAGGTTTTCAAATGTGAAGGAAAATGAGGAACAATTTGAAATAAATGGAAGCTTTTGTAGCCTGTTCATGTTTCAGTTGTAGCTCATCTTATCCAAACAGGACAACAATGAGAAAAATAAATGCTGTGCACTTTCCAGGGCAGTGCAGCATTTAAACTGATGGTTTAGCACTTGTATTGTTGCTTAAAGTTGGAGCCGAGAGGCAACAACATTTTGGCTCTTCTTTTATAGGCTATCAATAATCTTTTTTCTGACACATTATTTGCCGGGCTGGAGGAAAATAGGGAACAGCATGGTCAGTGGTTCACCACAAAGGCTTCTGGGAGCTGGCGAGGGCAGCGTGCGTGGGCGATGCATCCACCCTAAGACTCTGCCAGGACGTCTTTTTTGTCCAGGCTGCTGGAGCACTAAGGACCCGTGACAGAGCTGCACACAGCCTCTGGGAAAAGCAGACAGAAGCAATTAGATGACATGACAGTCATGAAGACGACGACTCTCTGGCAGATCAGGCTTAAATAAGTTTTATCCACAAGTGTGGAGATGTTGGCTACAAAATATGGATTTGTTCACATCTTGGCATATTTGCAAAAAATTGTTTCCATTTAATAAAGCCTAAACTCTGTAAAAAATAAAATGAAATAAAATAAACAACAACAACCAAAAAAACCAAAAGAAAACAAAACAAAGAGAAACAGATCTTCTTAACAGTCTTATATATCACTCTCTTTTTTATTTTCCCTCATTACTCCCTTTATGACTGTGCTGCTGGTCTAAAGAGTTATACAACTATATTCCCTCAAAATTTACCACAGCTAATGCTTTAGGGGAAATTAAATAACCTGGGGATTGAGCTACTTTAGGAAGCCCAATTAACATATTTGCCTCCAGAGGAAAATATTGCCTGAAGTTGAATGGACGGTAATTTTACGCATGGATTTTTCCATCCTAATTCTCAAAGCTCAGAATAATCCGCAGAATTTGTTTTACAGAACAAGGGGTTTTAACGTTCAGTGCCAAGGCTGGGGTGGCTGAATTTTCAGAGTGCTCTGTGTCAAAACAAATAACACAGCTTTTCAAAGGGTTACAAGTGCTGTTGTGTTAATTGAACATGATTCAGTGAATCAATCCAGTGCAGTTGTCTGAAATTTTTCTTTAACATGCTAATCCATATTAACCAGAGCAAGATCTAAGTTTCAGTGATATTCTGATTTTAGACAATCTTTCAGACCCTGATTGAGTAATTCAGAATATCAATATTGGTTTACTATTCAGACTAAGAGTTAATAATTAGCTTTGTGTTTTTGATTCTCCACTTTAGCACACATATTAAATGGGGTTAAAATTCTAATTCCCATTTTAAAGCACTTTTGACAAGTTTAATGTCTAAATTCTGCTTCACAAGAAGATCAAAGTCTTTTAAAGTTGGAATAACCCTTATTACTTCTCATTAGTGAGGGATCTGATGCAAACTGACATGACTAACAGTTGCTGAGGTCAGCTGCTGAGGCCTCCAAATGGCCCCGCTCTTGGGTGAAACCAGCTGACCAGACACTGAAGTAGTCCCTGAGTCTAGTCTGGTGCAGCTTAGCATGAACTCCATTTGTGCTGTCGCCTCTGGGCCCAAACCAAAAGGGACTTTTAAAAAAAAAGGGCTTTAGGTCTCCAACGGCTCGGCTGACATCCACTTCTACAGATCATTAAGGCTCCACAGCTTCTCCCTCGGCAGCCTCAAACACACCAGCGGAGTCATTAAAGGCAATGTGTAATTAAAGTTGGAATAAACAAAGGCTTTTCTCCAGATCTTTTATTTCTCCCTCAACCACATGTGCATCTCTCTTTCACACAATTTCACACACGCTTTCTCTTTCTCTCCCTATTTGCCTTGCTCCTTTTCTCTCTCAGACTCAGAGTTTGACAGTTGTGAAGGGAAATTCTCATTGGCTCTCATGGTAGTGGTAGGCATGGACGAAGGCCCTCAGCCTAATTAGAAAACTAAATACTCTGAGTAATGTCTAACCCCTGGGAATACAACTGCCATATCTCTTACACATGTGATGTGGAAGGACCCGGAGTGCCACTGGGGTGTTTCACTGAAATATCCTGTGCTGTTCCCCTTTGCACAGCTGTCCACACAGACTCATGCACTTAAGACAGGCTCGCTTTCATAGTTAAAATAGAAATTTGTGTCCTAAGTGCCGCAACACAGCTAATGCTAAATATTTAATTCCCTTGGGTGCTAATTATGGGTGAGTACTGGCAACATGGATTCCCTTTTTTCACTCTGCATAACAACTGTAAAAGCAATTTAAGCATTTTTCAATTAATTAAACACATAGTCTTCCAGTAACCTCTTGTCATTTTGCCCTCCAGGACCATAGCTAATTTGTGTAGAATAGAAACTAGAGAGGGGAAGGAGTGGGGGTGGTGGTGCTGTTTTCATCTTTGCAAAATGCTGCTACAAAGGAATTAAAAGGGGAGACACATCATTTTCATGAGAGTTTAAAAAGATCACGCTCTATTCTTCTTTTTTTTTTTTTTTTTAAAAGAGCCAGTATTGTAAGTGCAATTTTGAATGTTATGAACCTACATATCAGATGATTGTAACCACGAGCAACCAGACCCCATTATATTATCAAAGCAGAGTGAGATAGTCTGCCCGTGAAGCTAATCCCTGATGTATTTTTAGTCACAACTGACTGATGAAGTGAAATTACTACATCAGTGATAAAACAGGGCTCTCTGAAAAGTCTTTACAAGATCGCGCAGCAACCAAGAGAGCACTTTAAGTGACTGCAAGTCAAAATGAACTTGTTCAGCAAGGCTGACTTATACAACAATATGGTTATGATGAAAATAATGAACATATCATATTTTATTTTAAAAAAGTATTTATTAAAAATATATATATTCATGCTTGTATTTCTTTTCTTTGCTCTGTTGTTAGTTTATCTTTGTTTTGGAGATTTAAACTTCTGTATTTGTACTTTTAGAAGTTTTCTCTTTCTTCTAATGCTTGACAAGGATGTGCAAATTGTCCACAGGCTGAAATGCAAAACAAAAGTTACATTGTTTAATATAACATTGTTTGTGTTGCTGTCCTTGTTTAAATCCAATGGAATAAAATTATTTTAAACAATTAAACCAAGACAAATATATATTAGGTTTATATAAAATGTTAGATACATTATTTAAGCATTGGTATTCAGAGTCCACTGTAGAGGTAGAGATTAAAATAAATAAATAAAATCTCCTTATTTTAGTTATTCATGGCTTGAAATGTTTAAAAAAACTGAAATTGAAATGACAATAATGAAAACACTATTCAAATATAATAGACAAAATTTACAGAAAAGCAGTACTCAGGTGGCATTTCATTTCTCATATATTAGACAAAGTTCATACATATTGCTCTTCATTGTGTATGTGCATTTGTGTGCATGTATTAATATGCATGTGTGTGTGGTGGGGGTGTTTTAAGGAGGGGCAGTGGTTCACATCCTCCCATAAAGGCCCCTGTCATTGCAAGAGATCAGACGCAGGCTGTGAAATCCAGCTAATAGTCATTATGGGATGCCAGTCCCTGCACACACTACCTGCTTGCCAAGGCGGCTCCCTCATGTTTCATATTTGCATTGTCTCATCTTATCAGCATTCACCCAGAGAGGGGGCAGATCACACTGCAGAGTGACAGCCGCATCACTAATATCAATAAATCTGACTCAGGAAGAGGCAACCAAGAGACAGGTGTCTGCTAGAAAACAAAGAAATTATGCAATGCCACAAAAGGCAAAATATACTCCTGTGCCGCCTAAAACAGCTAGATAAATATTATTTCTCTGCTGATGTAAAATTAATGTCTTGAGAATTTAGAGGGTCCTAGCTATGCACTGCTCCCCCCCTACTGTTCGGAGCGGCCAGGAAGGATAAACTCTCAGAACACTGTGTGCTCAGTCACTTCTGGGCCTATGCAGTCAATAAGGCTATTTCTGATCTCCGGATGGCTAAGGTTTCAAAGCCCGTTTAAATGGGCTCCCACAAAGCCGGAAGCACACAACTTCGGCCCTCTCCCTCCCCATCTTACTCCTTCCTCCACCACTCTTCCTCAAAATATTGAGAGGGAGCTCAGCTTGCCTTCCCCTTTGGTAGAAGAAAAGGGATGGGGCAGGGAGAGGAGGTGTTGAGGGGGGCACAACCCTTCCACATGCACAGTGGTGAGGAAAGACAGGGAAGCGCAGGGTCAGGACTCCCGGTGCTAAGCTGTGAAAGGCAAACGTTTGGCAGAGTAATTACACGCCGCACTGCTCTGGGAGTGATTAGTGATAGTTGTCTGTTCAGAGTGTTTGGAGCTCTCAGCCTTTATGGGCTACGCTTGCCTTACCGCCGCTTAATGTTTAGATTGGATTTGCATCAGGAAGAGAGTTGCATGTGTCAACATAAACAGTATGCCTGAAAAGCTCACCAAGTGAACACATGAATGTGTTTCACTGATGCAAAATATATCTTATTATCAAGGAAAGGTAGCTTGCAATTTTGTGCAGGGCCTTTGACATTTCATTCATGTTTTGTTTTTTGGCTTTTTGTTGTTTTGTTTTTTTTTATTTTGATATTAGTTATCTATGATTTAAAGTGTAATAATGCAATAAAACCCTGAAATTTCTACCTTATCAAATTCCATAATTTTAAATGTTTAGCAATGCTTTAGAGGCTTCTTACTGCCACTGTGTATACTGTAGTACAAGGTAATTTCCCTATACAGTGAATATGATGCCTCCACTTGGCACAAGTCTCCATTTGCAGGTCAGAAAACACCATGGTACAATGCAGTCAGCATGCTCAGCTGGTTCAGCCTAGGTTGCCAGGCTTTGATGTCCTTTCTCTGTTTGTGTTGGCTAGCCATTTTGTCCCAGCTCAGCCTGCAGATGTGGCTGCAAGCTGAAAGGTGAGCTGAAACACTCCCAAGAAACATGTCCATTGGAAAAGCATACCAGGACAAAGGTTACTGCTGGGACAGCAGGAAGTGTAAACAACAGAAAAAGACAGATACAAGGCAGAAGACATGTGGAATTAGGGAAGTAATGATGTTAGCATTGGAAGTGTTTCTTTTTATATCAGTACTCTTTGTAGTCAAAGTTAATTTATTGCTTGGTTGAGCTTAGACTCGTCTAATTACAAGACATATTGAACTTCCCACTTCCATCATTCAGGGAATAAAATAGCTGTTGACAAATTACTTCTATCATCATTATCATTTTTACACATAAAAAAGGTTTCAGTCCTACTGACAGAACTTTTATCTTAAATTCAATCCTGCCTAAAGCCTGAGATTCACCTAAAAAGAGATTTTAATCCCACTGAAATCTTTAAGGGCCTGACAAATATCTGAACAAGTCGGAATCGCATTTATTAAAGGGATAATAGGCATCCTATTTCAACACACTCTCACCCTAATCCCAACACAGGGGCCGACTGACAGAGGCTGGATATCTGGGTGGCAAAGCAAAGCAGAAACAAACACAGCTTTGGACAGAAAAGGAAATACCTCAGGGACTTTCTGGGATTGGTGAAGAGGTAAGGCAGTACCTGTAGTGCAATCCCTTCCAAATCTGCACCAGGTGTCAGGCATTAAGGGGAGCATCTCCGCTTTGGATTTCCACGTCTGGCTCAATCACCCAGGGCAGTGTGTCAGATGTTGGACAAAACGGAAACTCTCAAAAAGAGCAGCAGGAGGAGGAGGAGGACTTGAGGCTCAGCACAGTACAGTAAAGAGTTCTAACTGCAAAAAGAAGAATCTGTACTTTGTGTCATAAAATCACACTTATGTGGAGGGTAATTTAATTACTTTTGAGATGATTCACATCATGGTTTGACATTTAAATATTAAATCATTTATGAAAGTACTCTCATGAGAATACAGAATATCACAAAAACTGCACTGAAACAAAAAATAAAAATAAAACTGAACACTTTGGCTTTTAATGAGTTAGGATAGATTTAGAAATGCATTACACTCAATCCCATTGAGATTTTCAGTTAACTACAAAGACAGTTGCAGGCCTGACTATTTTCAGTTGTCTTACAATGAAAAAAGCAAAGAGTGCTCTATAGAATGAGTAGCTCTGTAATGGTATTGCACTCTCAGTCATGGAAACAAAGTTTAAATTGAACTTCTGGCAACTTCTGGGTTTCAAGGAAGTAAGCATTTTGCAAGTGCAGCTGTCTTGAAACAAAAGAATGGCACCAAACTGCTACAGTGCAGGTGGGGGACATAATGCCGGCATTGTTGTTGGTATTGTTGTTGCCCCAGATTATACATGACACTGTGAATAACAGGAGCTGATTGTGAGATGTTTAAACGTATCAGAGGCACAATACAAGAAACTTAATACCTCCACACTGGGAGATGGAGAATGTGACTGGCCAAGTGCAGAATGCAGAGTGGTGGGAGGAAAGCAGCAATCTAAATTTCTAATGCTGAGGATGTTTCCTATTCTGTGTTTATGAAACATGGCTACCGGGACTACAAAGGTAAGGGGATCTAGCATCAAAGCCTGCCCTGACAAAAACAAAAACTGCAACAATGCTGCAGTGGAATGCACGTCAGAACATAATACTCCACCTCCTCCTTCATCTCTTCCCTAAGCAGTCTCATTTGATTACAGTGTAGCAGGCCCCAAATCAACCCCCTTAATCCCAGTTCTCACTCCCCACCAGTGTTGTGAGTTGGAGGTGGAACATAACTTGGCAAAGCGGTCTGGGGACGGACAGTCAGAGAGTCAATGTTGTGGAGGAGAATCTCTCATTCGGAGAACAAAAGAACATGGGGGCTGGTGAGCTGAGGTGTCCGTGGCAGGAGTGGAAAGTGCTCGTTGTCCTCGGTGTGGTGACTCAGACGGAGACTGAATGTCTGATGATGGCGAGACACTGTATCGTTTACAGGCTTCCGCAGCAGAAGCTCCTTTGCATGTCCGTCTCCAGCCACAGATTTTGCAGTCTACTTAAGGCAACAAGAGTCAGGCTCAGCATTACAAGCGTATTAAAAGATACTTTTAATTATGCCCCCATTCTCCTGGGATCACTTCTTCCGTGAGCTCTGTGTTTCTTTGGCATGTGCACTTAGGAATGGCACAACCAGAAGCACGTGTTGTTTTCTCCTTCCAATTAAAGGGCATGTTGACAGATTAAGGCTGCTTCTGGTTTGTGCTCCAGTAATGCATTTAGGGAAGATGATGAGCACTGGGGAGCGGCGGCGACGGGTGGTGGTAGGGGTCTCAGAGAGGGAGAGGCTGATAGAAGAGGAAAAAGAGAGAAAGAACATGCACATGAACCCTGAGGGATTAATGTGTTTACATTACCTGGGCTGTGATCTATCACCAACCTCGTCAACTTCTATTATGCATCACATACATAAGCATAAAACAGACCTGGGAGCCCCTGCAACTCACTCATACTATTTCAATTGGATTAAGTCAGTGCAAATATCTAGGACACTGCTCCCACACTGTGGTTTTAGCATTCTGGCAGTCATTTGATTTGTACACAGTATCACTTTACCTTTTGTGAAGGCATATACCGCCTACATACCTCAGGAGCTTTTTGGTAGTATGTTATTATTACCATACTGTACCTATAGCACCAAACACTTTATTTTACCTTAGCAGACAACAGTGAGGCAAGAAAACTGTTTTTTTGATTATTACTTAAATCTACAGAGGAACAGGTAAATGTATCAATATTCACCAGCACAAGGGGTATTTCACCTTAGCTGAAGTTGGATCTGGTATCACTGAATGATGCTGACAGTGAGTCTGGAAGAGGGTCACTGAAAGAGCTCATATTCACACTCAGGCATCATTATTTTCAATCAATATTCATTTACTCACTGAGTCTATTGACTCAATTCTGAAATAATGCTTCAGGTCATCTGTCTTGTCATGGAAAAGTGAGAATTATCCCTCTTATACCTTCACCCATATAGAAGACGAGGCAGGGCATGAGTCTGGATATGCCCTATGGATACAGGCGTAAATAAATATTTTTAATAAAACACAGAAAAATCAATGGGCGCTTCCTGCGATCCCATCTCAAGCAAATCAGTCATCATCTGCGCAGATGGCAGCGGGATGCAGGAGGACGGCACAGCAGCAGAGAGAGAGAGAAAAAGAGGGGTGTAATCTTTGCCTGATACCTCTCATTTTGGAATCGCTTCTCATAATGGGGTCATCATTTCATCACTTAGCCAATCCAGAGGTCTGCCACTCAGCCTTGCAGGGATCAGAGATAGTGTGTGTGTGAAGGGGGGTTATGGGTAGACAAACCACATCAGGAGGAAACGCACACACAATCTCACTCCATACATCTTCATTCGAGTCAATGAAGGAAAAAGATATAACAAGAATAGAAAAGAGATCAGAAAACAGATCTGCTCCTGCCAAAAGCCACATCATGTCATTGTGCTTATTGTTCATTTTTGTCTTTTGTTTTTAAAAATAAGGCAAGTCATCAAATAGTTTACAAGAGCAATAGAGCTAAAAGCTCATCAGTAAAAAAAAAACAACAATTAAAAAGTAAAAAATTATCCAGCAATTACTACAATAATTACATATTCTCTTTAAAAAGACAGAAGGGAGCAAAAGTTTTGAACTTACAATAATGAGCAGAAATAGTCAAACATTGTTTTTTTCAAAAAAGTTAATAAAGTAAATTTAGTCAAACTGTTCAGTAAGAGCGTATCAGGGGATGGCAGGAACTTCTTGGTGACTTGAGAAGACTTCCACAACATGGATCTGAATGGATTCAAATCAGAGACAATCAGTTAATATTTTTAATAAGTTTGAAAT
>JAOXNZ010000044.1:16019987-16036194 GCA_028566095.1 Kryptolebias brasiliensis | reverse complement strand
GACCCCGGCTGAGGGAAGGGGTGGGGGGGGGGGTTCTCTGTGCGTCAGAGCGCAAAGTGAAACCAAAAACCTGTTGATACGCGCAGATTATAGTCGCTAAAAGCAAACGGAACATCTTATAAACAGACTATTGATACAACACATTGGAAGTGGGCTCGGATTCAGCTCAAAGTGCGTAAACAGACACCGGGCTGCACTCGAGCAGCTCAGATTGTGTGCAGGGATCAGCCCTATGAGCAGAAAGTGTTGCCAAATGAGGAATAAAAAAGGCTTGACCGAAAAAAAAAAAAAAGGTTGTTTATATTTGTCCCGGAAGCAATTTAATACATATATCATAAAATGCCACTTTACGTTACATAAATGTGCGTTTATAAGAAATCCTGATGGTATTTGTTTTGAGAAGCTTCAATAATAAGCGAGTGAGGTTTCAATCGCCTTCATGTCCTAAATGAGAAGGCTAATTAAAGCTTCAGTCATCTATCGAGTCCAAACACGAGATCTGAGACGAGACAAACGATCCATCGACTTCTGCGTTGTTGCATCTAAACTGCACGTGCGCACGTTTACTGGGATAAAGACTCGTGTCAGTGTAACATCACTCCCAGCCTCAGCGCTCATGTTAAGTGGAGTTATAAAAAGCGGCCCTGAACACCACACTAAAGCGACCCAGATAAGGTGGCAGAGAGTGATTTACCACTATTTTCTTGCACTTCACGGTCTGTTTTTCTATTTCTCCGTAGAGCCCCTCTGGGAGAGATTACACGTGTAATTTTCAGCTGCGAGATGTTTTAAGTGACCTCCCCCCAACATAAATAAAACATTTTTATGAAGAACGAAAAAAAAAAAAAACAGAAGAAATAGTGATGAATGAATGAAGTCCTTGGAAGAGTTGAAATGCTGCGAAGTTGTTCTGTTTAATAGCAACTTTATTGACAAAAGGTTTGACAGTCATGTTTAACACATAAAATAAAGTTCTAATTTGGATTAAGGTTGAGATCTTAATGCAATTAGCTTGAATGCTGTGGATTGCTTGAACAGTGCAAACAAGTAGCCTGATTACACTTAATCAGTGACACACACACACACACACACACACACACATGCACCTCCACAGAGCTCTCTTCTGAAAGCACCTTGACTCCTTGAAAGGAGCTGCTCATGGACCAATCTGCTCTGACAGCAGTGTGGCGTGAGCCTCTGACCCCGTGACTGCAAAGGGTCTGTGTTCAGTGGCCATGTAAGGGCTCACTGGAGCTCACATGGAGGGGTTCTGCCCTGCCCTGGGGGAGGTGACATGCACAAACACCCACACACTCACACACAGGCATGCATATTTGCAGAAGGGACTCATGGCCTTGTTCCACGCCAAAGCCCCTCAGGTATACGCACGGCCACAGATCAGTAAGTGTGCACATCCACCGGCAGGCTCTTCCTCCTGTGACCGTGCACATGTCCAGACTGTATCCTTGCATGGAACTCTTGTCGTAAGGTGAGCAGGTTCAGCTTTCCGATTTGATCTCACGACCACTGAAAATGTCATAATCTATACAGGAGTTTCAATTACAGGCCTAATGAAAATAATAAAAAAAGGGAGTTTTTCTTTATCCTTTTTTTTAGGGAATAAATCTTTGCATGACACAGAGCACTAATCTCACAAAATGAACGGTTGTGAAGAAGATTGATGAAGTGTTTTCTTTTAGCGACTTCACAGGCTCCACAAGGGAGGAGGGGTACCAAGCTGCCTGAATGTTTATTTACATTTGCCCTTTTTAAATGATCCCTTTCTTCTCAACATCTGCTCCACATTACCACACAGATATCTGTCCTAATGACCGCTATAATGCCTGTGCTCACACACTCCCTCCAACATGAACACACACACACACACACACTGCCTGTAAAATTACCATTATCCCCTGTTCATCTGGGACACTTTACCCTCTTCAAACCACCTTGCACAACAAATGGACCTTCTCTCGCTGGTGACCCTCTTTTTGTTTGCGCCAAGCTTCTCATTTTTACTCCCAGTTTGGTGTAGTCTGATGGATGCAAATGGCCACTTACTTAATTGGATCAGTTCCCAAGATGGAGATAAAGGGGGGAGAATTTTTTTTTCTACCCAGCTTCCCTAAGTTATTTTGAGCTCTGCTCAGTTCAGTGGTGTGTGGAGACAATGCTAATGAGAAGGGGCAAGGAGTCACTGGCACCACTCGTCTAATTCAAAGCTTTCTGCCCAATACAAACCATCCCTCCCATACGAAGGGAAGAAGGAAGCTGCAAGGACCCCATGTGTGACAGTGTCTTAATGCTAATTTAGGAAAGTGCCTACAAGTGATGTAACTATCAAACTAGCCTATCAGGAGCAACCACAATGGCTGCTCTGTACACACAGATACCTAAAGGATTTAATGGTTCAAAACACAAATTTAATGACAGCAAAATCTAAATGTAAGCAAAAAGAAAATCAAATTAGTTTATTTCATGTTTATGCTTTTCTATGAATGTTGTTAACATTAAAGAGTGGCTTCTGGTGAAAAATATTTAGTACTTATTTATTTATTTTTTTTAAATCCTGCACCTCACCAGACAGGGAAAAGAGAGAGAGAGAGAGAAAAAATCAGGCAGTGGCTGCCTGCCAGTGGGAGTGTGCTGGCTGCTGCACACTGATTAACAGCACAGTTTACAGCCAACTCCAATAGGTAATCTCATCAGAGAGAAGCTTTAAACAGATAAAGACCACCCCTAACTACCCCCCTCTGCCAACTGCATCCCTTCCCACTTGAGATGTCCCATCGAACTTAATAAGCCAGAGTCGCTAACACCTGAAGCAGGCTAACATGGCCGGCCACAAACCAGGCTCAAATCATCTATTGACCTCATTTTCAATAAAGGAGCTATTTCCAGTCTGATGGATGATTTGTTGGTCTTGCATGGAATGGCCATCTGGATGGAAGGATATGCTCGCTGTAGTAGGTATGCATCACCTGCCAACTAGGACTCTCTGTTCGGACAAAAGCTTGCAGTTTGTAGTTCTGCATCCCACTCAAGTTTGCATGTGTATAACCAGACAGCACAGAATAAAAAAAAGCTGAAAAGAAGAAAAGCTAATTGAATTTTGCACCATATGGTCACTATTGGCTTGGTTTTTCTCATCTCAAGGCAAACATGAGGTTATTTTGATCCAATGTGAGAAAATCCCTTGTTGCATCTGGAGACATAACAGCAGTTCATTCAGAAATCAAAAGCTTTGTACCCAGGCTTCTTTGTTGTCGAATAAAGAAGAGGAATCCAAAACAAATCAGTGAAAGAGCTCTGTCTGTAGTAAAACCCCTTGTCCTACACAGCCTCCTTTTTTTGTTTGAGGAGCTCAGATTGGGTTCACACTAGCTGCACTTTAAGTATAGAAAGATCTGATTTATTAGCTTGTCAGGGGAAGCATTGTTCAAGAAGGCCATCAAAAAGCACTTACCTAGCTCCTCTAAAATGACTGCTTTTTTCACTGGCTAATTTGTGTAACTCCCATGGAGAGTCTGGCAAAGAGTTTGATGAGGCATATAATGATGATTAATGATTTTATTGCCCTGCTGCTCATCAAACAGTTGTAGAATATACTTCTCTCTGTTTCTGCCAATGTGTCGTGCAGGTTGCAGAAAAGCAGAGGGGCACAGATGAGGAAGTGCTGCCCTCCTACCCGCTACCTCCCTTTGACTGTTAACCTGGTTGACCTGATGGGCCACGAGAATCTGGCGGATGATCTGTGGGCAGAGTGGAAGCACAATGAACAGTTTAATGAAAGGTTATTCTGGAAAAAATCTGGTGTGCGGGACACAAGATCTAAATTTTCAGCCTCTGATCACAGTTTTGTTAAAAACGGGGGNNNNGGGGGGGTGAGCAACCAGATACGTATGGCTTCTTCTGCCGCCATGGAAACGTCTCCTAGACCCCCTTTCATCAACCTTTTAAAAAACAAAACGATGACAGAAACACAGAGGAGGCAACAGTCTTATTAATGAGTCAACAGAAATCATTGAGTACACAGTTTACATAAAGCATTTACCAAAGAGAAGCGTTCACATGTTTCATTATTCTGCAAAATCAAGGCCTGCTCTCATCACAAATGATGATTAATGGCAGGCAGGACAGGGAGGGTGTGTGTGTGTTTGTATTTATGTATGTGGCGATCGTAGTGCACTTGTGATCCGGTCACTGTGGGGTCATAAGCTTGTCTACATATTTGCTAAATAAGCCCACCCCCTCCACTCAGCCAGCTACCATAAATCTGGGGTCAAAAATCTCTCTATTGGAAGTTTACACTTGATTACACCCCCTGCTAAGCTAGCCCCATGCTCTTTGGTCAACTCTGGTTGATTAAGTCCTAACTTGTTCACAATCTCTGGCAACTGAGGAACGCATTGTTGCAACCCCATCCCCCCACCCCCCCATCACATCCTCTCTTCACAGACACACACATATATCCCCACCCCCACCATCACCCCCTTCGAGATCAGTTCCCTGGATAGACTGGATTCTGCATTTACTTATTCATTAGGCTGGTCCCTCAAATACATCAAAGAGCTCCTTCGCTCACACAATAAACCAATAAAAGCAATTAGAATTCCCAAATTTTCTTGGCAATACAGATCTCTCGGGTGCCAACGTTAAATAATGAGACTCTCATGACATAAGTTTTCTGAGAAAGCTCTTTTTCTGTCTCTTTCTAGTGTTCATGCTCTTCATATCCTGTGCATCATACCAAATATTGCACATAAGATGCCAATTACTCATATTTTATAACTTTAGAATCCGTACTGTAGTTATAATTAGAAGATGTTTTTGAATCTAAGAGGTGCATGCAAATACAGTGGTACTTTGCCCATCACATGTTTCATATTAAATGTTACCAGTTAAAGGCCGTTAAATATTTATTGGCCTCTCTTGCTCTTTCTCCCTCTCTAAAATTGATGGAGTGGATGGAGGGGTTCAAGCACAGGCTTTTCTGGAGCTGATAACCCTGTTCTTCTGGGCATGATGGAGATGAAATGCATTCGTCAAAAGGAGAAATTGGGATTCATTCAGTGCCGCCTGATATTGCTTTCATTCCTTTTTCTCAAAACAAGAGATGGCAACCCAATCAGGGGAATCGGCATATGCAGATCATGGTGATACATTTTTCATGAACATGTTTCATCCTAAAGCAGATAAAGACGACAAAGGAGGAAGTGGTTATAAACAAAAGCTGGAATCAACAGAGTGAAAAATGGCATTAAAAATGAACTTTCTAAGTGGGTGTTTTGCCTCACAAACTGCTCCAGTTTTCTGACAAGTGTACATATGATATGACTTATTGTACTGCATACTGTATGCAGAATGGGAACAGTTATGCAGCTTGTTTGCATTTATAGGATGTAATTTTAGTCATCTAATTTTTGTGTCAGGCTCTTACCACTGCAAAGACAAAACAAAGTGTTATAAAAAAAATTCTTCCTGTCCTTTTGGAAACACATCGGACCAACAGTCAGTAAGTTCACTTGCATATATCACCAATATGTTAAAATCACACTGCATGTGTCTTGTGGGAACCCTGGAATTTTAATGAATGGTTTCTACACTCATGAACTCTTGTTTCTCTATAGAGGCTAAAACCTTTTGGAAGAGTACTTAGATAGAAGTGTAGCATTTTATGTAGTTATTTTCCACATCACAAATGAACAAAATCAACTATAATGTCCTCCATTCCAGAATTTGGAATTTTGACCTTGAAAGTCTGAAGTTTCTTATCAGCTCTAACCTCAAAATCCAAGATGGCTGCCTCATGCATAAAACTGGTGATAGCTGCAATAGTAAACTATTTATTTCTACTTGTGTCAACTTGTTTTTCATTAAATCAGTCACACATAGGACTTGTGATCTATATTACTGAACATGTTACTGCAGTGTTTTAATACACAAAACAGAACGGCTTGCACCTGGAACATGGTCAAGTTAGATGTGACGGCATTCCCAGATTCTGACTTCAAAGACAAATGGAAAGCAGCACAAGTCCTAAAGCACAAGTTCAGGTATGGAAATGTCTTTTTTTTTTGCCATATTCTACTTTTGAACACATTTATATGACATTAACTGCAGTGACCTGATAATCTATTGATATCAGAGCTCAGAGAAATTCCAGGCTTATGTTGATAAAAAGATGAACCACTAGTGTTTCGTCAAAATCCCAATGACTGATAATACATTTAAAAAAAATGTACACAAAAAAAGAAACAAACAAAAAAACAAAACACTTTTAAAGCCCAGTCCAGGCTTGTTTAACTACATTGTTAAATAGTTAAAAAAATAAGTGCTTTTCTACATGCCAGTGCATTAACAGAGGACATGTCTTCAGTCCTTGACCTGTTGATTGACTCAGAAATGCTACGACTACATTAGCAGGTCATCAGTGCTGGCACTGTCATTAGTAAATACATGAGTATTGACACACGCATATAAAAACCTTATGCACATTATGTCATTGACTGGAGCAGTGCTATCTACAAAGCTATGGGGCTGATAAGAGGTTGTCCAACCAATTACAACTGCTCCACCTGAGGTAGTCAATAGCAAGCAGTCCTGTGACTCATTACCAAAATTGCATGGATGAAAATGCAAAGAAAAAAGTAAAGCAAAAAGGAAAAAGATATATTGACATGCAGAATATGCACACAGTCACACAGTCCTAGTTTGTGTGCATAATTGTTTTAATGTGGGCTATTAAGACTAAATGGATATGATTTTACTGTCTGCCCTCATTCAGTCTGATCCTTACTGTGATCAATACTTATGATTTGTAAGTCACCAGGAATCAATAGCATAGTATGAGTTAAGTGTTTGACCTTGTGAGGAAGAGCTCCTTCCTTGTTCTTGACACTGTGAAATAACACACTGACTAGGGAGATGCACATATGGAAGATAACTTTTTCTTAGACTTTTAAATCTTTAAAGGTGTCTCATGAAATGAGTTTTTCATATGATCACAAGCAACTTTGTGTGGGCAGGTAAAGTATGTGGAACTACTCCAAGATTAATTAAATTTTTTTTAGATCAAACACAAAGCATGCAGGTGTGTTGCTGTATGTGCATATGGTGTTTTGTGAAGAGCTTTGACTCTGCTTCTTGTATTCTTTCACAACAAAGTGTCTGATCGGAGCATCTTTTTGTGTATGAAAGTAACACAAACACATAAAAAAGCACACACATCTGATTATACGTTGGGCTTGAATGACTTAAACAAGAAAAGATAACTCTTTGCATAGTGACAGATGGATAAGCAAGGCTATCTCAGGCTGTAATCTTGGAAGAGTTTGAGACACTTTGTGTTTTGGCAACAGATGAACAGGACATGTGATCTTTCCCTAAATGAATGAGCAATAGTGTTTAAAGTGAGAGGGATCTGTTTTTGATTCGTGTTGTGTCATGTTTGTACTGCAGGTGATCAGAAACCAACATCTGGGATGATTGCACAGGAATCCAGCAAAAATGTTACTGTAAGTTAATACATCACTCTCAAACTTCGAGGCCCCACAGGTAAAGAGCTGGTTAGCTTACACATATCGTCGGCCTTTGTACCATTACTTTTATCCAGCTAAGATGCAAGAACATAGTTTAAAATAAATTCCAGTGCAGTCATTAGTAATCATCACACTAACCAGTCATATCTGGTTCTAATGGAAATAGACCATGGTATACTTGTGTGTAAATAATAAAGAAAAAAACAAACCCTCCAGCCCCATGAATTAAAAAAAAAAAAAAAAGTTGATCAGTGACCTGCTTAAAAAGATCTACTCTTAAATTTCTTTCTCTTTCTCTCTTGCTCTTTCTCTCTCTCTGTAATATATATGTGTTTAACAACGGTTCACATGCTAGAAACTTCCAAATAGTTTGAAGCTTGCTGGCGTTATGTAATCATCAAACACTTGTCAGTGGTAATTAAGAAACAAAAATCATATCCTTCTGTCTAATCTCCCTGCAGTCCTATATGTTTATTATAAATCAATAACTTTTTTTTCCCTTTGCTGATCTTGGTGCAGGCATTTTTTAGACTAGCTTCTTCAATAAACATTTACTAAATTCCTTTTTAACTGTCTATACTGGGTGAATGTAAATGGGCAGTGTCGGAGTGCTAATACAACACAATGATCAAGTGCCGGGAGCATGAGTAGCCAGAATACAGAGGGCTATTAGTTGTGAGTGATATGCTTGAAGTTACTCCGGTGAACTTTGCTGTGACTTGATGCTTGCCACTGTTGGGGGTGGTTGTGAAGGGGCACTTTGGTGTATGGAGTATGGGGGAGGGTATATGTCTGAACAGTTGATATTTATCCCAGGAGCCAGACAAACTCCCCTCCTGGTTTCCAGTTGGACCTGTTCATAAGTGATGCTATTCTTTTTCCCCACTGAGTGCAGGCAACACGTGTTTGTGACCACACTCCCTTTCTCTCCCCTCTGTTTTTACTCCATCTCATTCCCTCTCCAGTGAACCCGCTTATTAACACAAACACTGGCTGACACTTGTTTGTGCTTTTAATTGTGTCTGGATGTTATGTCTCTTGTGAACACATACATTAGCATTACTCTGGCACAGTATAATCACTTCTTCAACCACAACACCATGCAGGGAGAGTACAGGAAATTACCACATGCAATCGTGTTTGCTGCACAAGCACATTTGGCTTTGCTCAGCTCCTGTATAGTCTGTTGCAACCTCAAACTTGTTGGGTTATGTGAGTAAGGGCTATTTGGGACGCCATTTCATCTAAGCACACATTCTCAAATGTAATGTCTTTAAATAAAATTAAATAAAATTAAAATCAGTAGATTTAAAATTTCCAGATTATTGGAAAGTTTATATGTAACATATAATTTTACACTCATTGACATAATAAAATAATAATAATTAATAAATGCTAAGCACCCTGACTGAGTGCTGTAAATGAAACAGAAGTGTTCTTGTTGAAAGGTCATGTGACTGTGTTGCAATGATTACACTATCAGATGAAATAGATAATAGAGTTGGCAGTACAGGGACACTTCCTGGGTGTTGCAATCCCCTGGGCCTGGATACAAGCAGCAATTTGGTGCAGAACAGGCTGTTGTTTCTTCTCCTGCTGCAAATTGACACACACTGTTGGAATTGGCTCTCAAGATTCAGGATATCAGCACTGAGTTGAAGTTGACATTAGAGCTGATTCCACATGTTTTGTTGGAGATAGATTGGGGGGACCTGGCTGGCCACAAGAGGACCTCAACATGACACAGGCAGTCCATAGAAAAACATGTGTGTGGATGGCCATTGTGTTTTTGAAAGACTGCACCAGGGTGCTGTTTGTAAGACATGCATGATGTCAGGGTTCCCTAAATCACTACCAGAGCTGACCTAAAGTCATACCCTACTGCTCTTCATAGTACCATGAGTAATGATGGTGTGTCTATCTGCAATATTGGTAGGATTGTCCTTTTCCCTGGACATCACCATACACACATATGATAGGCATCAATGGTAATGCAGTCCTGAGATTCATCACTGAACATGATACAATTTCACTTGTCATCAGTCTACACCTCCTGGTCACAGTACCACTTCAAATGCAGTCGTTTCTGTTCTGTCATTATTGGAAGTCTATGCATGGGATGGTGAAGCCATAGTCTAGCTAATGCCAGTTGTCCAGACATAATTATACATAATGCAGGGTGATAGCTTCCAGTACCTGTGAATGGATAGCAGATACAAATGTCATGGGATTCTGTCATGCTTGGGACACAATACAACAGCTCTTACATACTAAACATTGAGCCACTGTGACATATGTGTGCCCCACCTGATAGGCAGTTGCATGATATGACTACCTCTCCCCATGCAAACCTACAATGGGACCCCTGTCAAACTTTGTGAATTGCTGGGATCGTTGTGTATTGCATCAACGAGCAATCCCTTTTGTCTGATGACCTTCATTCACTGTTTTGTTTGACTGACAGACACTCCAGCAACTGCCTGGGACATGGCACTGATCTGTGCATATATGGTCTAAAGGAACTATTAAGTAATTACAATAGCAAGAACTCTACAATTTTTTTGTGTTTCTTAGATGCCAGAAAGGCCTTTGACCGTGTAAACCACAGAAATCTATTTCTAAAATTGAGTCAAGCTGGTGTGCCTAAATATATAGTAAGATGTCTGTCATATTGGTATGCTAATCAAACCATGCAGGTTAAGTGGGACACCTGTGTGTCTGCACCCTTCCGGGTCAGTAATGGCGTCAGACAAGGAAGCATTTTATCCCCTGTATTGTTCAATTTTTATATGAATGCCCTTTCTAAGCAGTTAAATCTGTGTAGAACTGGCTTTATGGTTGTAAACACAGTTGTAAACCACTTGATGTATGCTGACGACTTAGAGGTTTTTAGTTCAGCCGGTCTTCAGAAGTTGCTTTATGTGTGTTCAGCATACGGTGAACTACATGATGTTAAATTCAATCCATCAAAAAGTGTAATTCTAATATGTCGCACTAAAGAAGATAAATATAGAGTTTTCCCTAATTTTAAGTTGCCTGGGATCTTACTGAACATCTCAAATGAAGTAAAATATCTTGGTCATGTGCTGACAAATATCCACTTGTGATGCCACATCTATGCCATCTGGTCTGCCCATTCTAGACGTGCCAGCTCCTTGAAAATCATATAATTTAAATATCCATCATTAGTTTGCCTGTGTACCAAATCACATCCACATTAGACCATTGCTTCTGGGTGCTTAACTTTTGTTGAGTGAGGACATATCAAAAATGATTACATTTACAGTGATAAATTAACTATACCTTTTTTGATTGATAATCAGTGGATATTAACTAATACCAAAGTTATGTGAGCAAATCATAACATTCAAAGAACATGCACTATACAATATATATATTGTACTGAAACACTGCTGTGTGGTTACCACAGGCTTCAAAGCAGTAGCAAAAATATTGACTGTCACAATGCATTTGGATTTTTCTGTCTTTCATCTAACCAATATAAAATGATCCAGTCAAAGAAAATCTCCTACTCCTCAGGCCTCTACACGTACTGAGAAAAAAGAAGCGGCGTGCAAAGGATTACACTGTAAAATATGCATGTCCCAATGAAATATGCATATAGTCGTGTGTCATCAATGACATGGCTTCTACAAAGGCTGTGCTGCGTACACAGAGATGGATGCTTCTCTGATTCTATTCCCTTGACTTCAATATGTGTAGTCAAGAAAAGACTCATCTGGGAGAATAATTACATCTGACACCAGTGTATTTGAGTATCATTTGAAAGAAAAAATGTTTTACTTAACCACTAATTTACTTTATTATTCTAATTATTATTATTTATAATTTTTTTTTGGAGGGGCAGAGGCTGCACCTGTACCTTCATGGTCAGTGCTATAGCCTTGTAATCCTGAGGCTGCAGGTTCAAGCCCAGGTTGTGTCAGGAAGGGCATCTGGCATAAAACAGTTACCAAATATTTCATGTGAGTTTGCTTGCTGTGGCAACCCCTGAAGAAGGGAGCAGCTAAAACAACAACAACAACAACAACAACAACAAAAAAAACTATAGATATATATAACTAAAGTCTAGAATGATTATAAAAAAGCATGTAAGAGCTTGTAGCACAACTCAGCATTGTTTAATCATTAAAAATACAAGTGTTTTCCAGTGGAAGGAGACCTAATCTATTTAGTCATGATGGTTTGAAGAGGGATTGTTGTAGAGAGTTGGCTCCCAGATTTCTCACCGCTATGAAGAGGAGCATCTCTTTTCATTGCTTTGCCTTTAAAGAGGAAAAAAAAAAAAAAAAAACTGATTTTATTTTTGTTTAGAGCCTAAAAGCAGCTTGAATGCCCAAGACAAATAAAATGTCACAGATAATTACATTATATTCATCAGTATCAGCACTGCATTATAGGCAAACAGCACAGTGAAACTTTGTCTCTTTAAGCACAGATTAAAAGAAAGACTTTTTGGTATTTATTACAATATAGAAGCCTAAGGCTATAGGGGCAGCAGATAATCTCTTCATGACTCCCGAGTCCAACAATCAACACAAAAGCATTAGAACCATAACAGTTTGACAACAGTCAAGTACAAGAGGGTGCAGCAAAAAGGAAGTAGAGTACGTTAGTTGCCTTTAGCTGCTTGCTTTTAGGTCTCAGGTGTCTGCTTCACTACAGGTATGTGTTACCATAATAGAGTGGTTAAGAGGGCCTCTTGTTAAGGGCCCTTCCCTCCTGTCTCGGCACACTGACTCCTGTGTGAACAAGGATGCCTGGACGATTAAGCGCAGTCTTGTTAAACTGAGTATTGCACAATGGAAACTGTCATGCGGCTTGTAATGTGTTATTGAACTTGGAGCCATTTTGCTTGAGAATATTCAGACCTAGCTCGATTAGATTTCACTTGGAAAAACCGACAAACATCTCACATGCTGTTTGCTCAAAAGCTTATGTTTTGAGTAGGGCACACAGACTGAGGAAAGCTTCAGAGTCACTTTTCCCAAATGGCTACATGTCCAGTATAGTTTCACCCTTCTCCAATGTCCCCAAAAACCACAATCCATCCCCACCCTCCAACTTCTCCACCGCCTTCTGTTACTGTTTTGCCCTCTGGAACTTTCATTATCTGAACAGGACAAAAATACAAAACCCTGTGAATTTATGGTTCTGTCTAAGTTGCCATTGAAAATACAAACTTTTTCAAACTGTAACTTTGAAACCAAAGCAAGAAAACACAGCAACCACAGCATTTAGACACAGTCACCACAACATTGAGGCCCATGGTCCCTGGAGTCATACATACCACTTTTTGGTATTAAATTGCAGACAATCCAGAGTCTCAACACACACATACATATCCGCCCACAGCTAAAGTACACTTTCTTACAGATATATAAACATTTAGGCAAATCCTCATGCATCCATATGAGAATCATAAGCATTCAGTAACTGATGAAAAAATGACTATATGTGAGAATAATATAACTCCACAGAATAGCCTACACAGTTACGCACAAACAGTCACCAAAATTCAAATCATCCTTTTGGATATAATAAATGTTTTTATTAACTGTGCCAATTTTAAAAGACAGCTTGTGTATCTTATTTCTTTCCAATGTAAACATCTCTTACCCATCTCAACCTCAGACACTGATGACACATTCATTTAAACACCCCTTTCTTTTGCATGTACATATGACTCAATGATAATGACAGTATTGAGTGTTTTATAGAGAGTCATAATTACAATAATCTAAACCTCCATTCTTTGGAGTTTATGTCCATCCCCACCTTTTCTTCTCACTCTCTCTGTCTTTCTCACCAGAGGCTGCTTTTCCTGGGAAAGTGCCTCTTTTCTCAGACGATAATCTATTGCCGTCCTCCCATCGCTTACATGTAGCTACATGGTGAGTCAGTGCTGTAATTCCGTCATTAGTTGGATAATGTGTGTGCTGTCTGTGTGTTAAAACTCTAAGTGCCAGCTTTGCTTTGACCCCCGGGCAGCCTGTGGGTTTCAGTGATGCAAGTCTGCCCACCAAGCATCATTTGAGCTCTGAAATGGGTTTTGTCCAGTGCAGTTTGGCTGAAAATGGCTTAGAGTATGAGGACCTTCACATGTGTTTAGACAATACGCATTGCCTTCAACCAGAGAAGATTTAAAAAGTGTCTGAAGCCTAGAAGTCTCAAATAACATATACTCGGAATGTTTTCAAAGGTTGTGTGACACAAGACCTCTTCTTGTTTTAGTGATGAATGTTTTGACCTTGCTCTGTGACACATTTCTGACACAAGATTCACACTCACACACAGTAACACCCGATCACCCCCAGCCTCTTTCTTCACAGCCAGCTGTTACAGAGGGAGTATTCAACCACACCGCCTGCCAGGAGAGACATATACCTCTAAATCAAAAGTTAAATTACAGTAAAACACAGGTTTTATTGCACCAATATCTTAAGATACACTGAGAGACACACAAGCAAATTGATAAAACATGTCTCAGCTCAGTTCCCACCTGTCTATTCCCAACAGCAAACTAGGACAATTAAGCTTTAAACTCTGTCATAAATCTTAAAGTATGCATATTCAGACAGCCCCTCTTGGCAGACATAATTTTGCTTTTGATTTCAGCACGAGAAACAAAGAAATAACTGCTCATGGGCAAGTTCTATAAAAAAGTAAAATGTATTTAGACATGCTGTAAATACACATTTTCATGCAATGATGTACATGAGAAACACAAAGAGAACATAGGCAAGCTTATGTGTGACTACTTCCATAGAGACACACATCCTCATGAATCCGCCGTCTACGTGTGTGTCACATTCAAACATTGCATTCAATCACAGATGAGCTCCTAGCAGCCCATGACAAATCTCCACCTGTGTGTGGGATCAGTGTAGTCGTACATGTGAGAGCTCGCCCTGATCCCACAGCCTCTGCACTATCACCCACCACCTGAGGCCCTGCCTGGATGACTGCCTGACTGACTAATGGGAGAATCTCATCTGACAAAAAGCATCGGTGATTGATCACAGAGTCTCACCTGAGCACCTAAGGGAGGACCAGCGTGCCAAAGACTGTGGGCCCCAAGAGGGTGCACCTTTCCTGGGCTTGTCCACCTGACTCCCTGGGGCAGATTCCACAGTTTGTGGATCTGTGTGGTCATAACCACAACTTTGTGTACACTCTGCCTCACAACTGCATAATTTAAATCAAAAACTAATACAGTATGCCTGCAGGTCAGGAAAATGAATTAGACATTAAATGATTTATACTCTGAGACAAGTGACTTTTCTGTTGATCTTGAAAGGAGCTCTCTTACAAAACACATCTCAAAAATAACCTTGGGCTATCACACTGACTTGTTTGAGCAATAGGATTTTGCCTCATTAATAATAAATCTGGCCATTTTACACCAAACAAGAGCAAGTCAAATTACACCAAGGGAAAGACAATTAGTGCAGAATCAATCTCTTTCTTCCTTTTTCTTCTCCCTGTCATTTTGTTGCTGATTTATTTTAGCAACATAATGAATACTATGGGAAAGAAGACACAGACCATGAGATTCTTGGAAGACGAAAGGCAGGCAAACCCCCTTCTCGCTCATAGTTATGTCTGGATTGCCTTCTGCACTGAGATAGGAGTCAACATGTTTAGCGACATCAAAAGAAAACCTGATACCTTAAGTATAAGA
The DNA here is from genome assembly GCA_028566095.1 of Kryptolebias brasiliensis. NCBI lineage: Eukaryota > Metazoa > Chordata > Actinopteri > Cyprinodontiformes > Rivulidae > Kryptolebias > Kryptolebias brasiliensis. Next base: position 16,020,945 of record JAOXNZ010000044.1, on the reverse strand, counting down.
AGATTAACACTTGCAGTGATCTTGAGCTTAGGCTTCTCCAGGACTTTCAACAGACTGTGCCAGAAGGGACAATTACCGATGAATTGGCACCAACATCTCGTAGTTATTTAACAAAATCTGGCACTGTGTATAAGCTCTTGTCCCTAAGACTTCCTTTCAAGTCTGGCCCCGGTATCAGAAGGCTAACAGATTGGGGAATGTGACGAGAGCCGACAGCAGGGGAATCTGCGGGAACACTGACAAAGAGAGGTGGAAAAGGAAAAAAAAAAATGAAGCAAAGTGAGCAAGCAAGAAAGAAAAAACAAAACAAAAGAAGCAAACAAAGAAACAATCATATCACTCAGTAGACATTTTTTTCCCCAACTCAAGGGTTGTGTCATATCTCAGGCTAGATATTTGTGGTGTGTCTAAGCCTCCTGGTATGCCTGTGGTGCTTAACTGTGTACCTCAGCGGACGCAATATGACAAATTCAGGAATGTGACATTGTATGAAACTCTAAAAATGAATGCTAACAGTATGACTTCAAGCCACAGATCTACGCAAAGCATGCACATACATCCTGACAAACATTTCAAACACATTTTAATCATACAATGATAGGAACTGCATATTATTTTGTGATTACTTCCTCTTAGAGAATATCAGAATATTTCAATGTCAGAAAAGCACACACACACAACTCAACAACAGAACACCTGTAGGAGATGTTATGTTGTCACAAGCTCTTTGCTAATCCTTTACCTTAAGCATTTCACCACAGGCCCTCTGAGGGTTTAGGGAGTACACTGCTCTTTATACAAATATCACTCCTTCTTAATCCAAAGTACATACTGTATGCTTGTACCTACAATGATTTTTTTTTACAGCAAATGTAATCTGCTTGTCAAAGGGGATGGCAGAAGAGGAAGCTGCAAGGTAAAATTTTGGACAAACCCCTGAGATAAAAATGCCCACTTC
>JAOXNZ010000044.1:15960390-15974415 GCA_028566095.1 Kryptolebias brasiliensis | reverse complement strand
TCTCATCCCCTCTCACCCCCCCACACACCCCCCCCCCCCCACACACACACACCCCACACCCACACACACACCCCACACACACACACAAATGGCAGTTAACAAGACAACAGACACTTATCTTAATTTATCTACATGCTTTTGTCATTCACAGATAGGCAATGGTAGAGACAGTTTATGGAGTCTAACAATACATAGTTTGTGCCCCATTTCAATCAAATTGCATTCCCTTATTATCATTTTTTTTGTCTAAAGTCTACAAAGTTTCATGAGTATTTCACCACAAACATGGCAAAAGACAAAAATGACAAAAATACAATCATGAATACTAATTTTGTTGACAAGGGTGGTTACAGATATAAAAGTTGCAAAACAAATAATTGTGATTTTGAATAGAAAGTTAATTTTCTTTATATCTTCATTCAGTTTATATAATAGTCTAGACAAATGCCCATTTGTCTCTTAACTTTCCTTCTTCCATAACATCATACCTCCCAGGTGCAGCAAGATGACGTCATTAAAAAAGTCATCAACTTTATCAGTCAATCACCTTCATCAAACACGTGATGGACCTTGAACTTTTTTTTTGTCAATATATTTAAAATGTTTTTAAACAAGAATAAAAAACAATTATGACAATTATGGTATTATAATCACAGTTATCTTAAATATGTGCAGTTATGTGATTAATAATTCATTGTGGCAGGCTGATCATTTACTTATAAACAGTGTTTGTTGTTTTAATATACATGTTGAAATACCCAGAAAACAAACACCAATAGGATTGCAACTGCTTTTGCAGAGCTGAAATAATCTACTGTTTTTTCACTGTCTGAATAATTTTCATTTGTGTATTTTGGAGCACAAACATCTATTATCTCATCACCATTTATCCACACCAGCCAAACCCAGTGTGTAGTCTTCAGCAGACCCCAGAGTCTGAGCTAATGGCTAGTACTCTACACCCATTTGACTGACATCGCTAATCCAAAAGCTCTGTTTGCCTTTCTGTGGCTCTTTTGTACTGTCAAAGTTTTCTTTTTTTTAAAGGCTTCCACAGAAAACCATTAAAATGCAACCTAAAACCTCAAATGGGCATGTCAGTGTGTAGGCTAAGTTTAAACTGGCTCAGTGGAGTGTACAATCCTGCACCTTGAGACCACTGAAGCCGACCTCAACATCCAGAAAGACAGTTTAAGGGATTTGTTCACTGGTGTGCTTTGGTCAGATGTGTTAACTAAATCAGTAACTACAGAGAAATGTAGCATTTGCATGTTGATTTAGTGGGTTATGTGGAGACTAGACCCCCCCTCCCCCTCCCAAAACAAAACAAAACTAAACAAATAAATAAAAAAAAACAGCACCAGCATTGCAGCATTGGGGGTTTGCAAAAGCCAAGGAAGTCTATTCGTCTATTTAAGACAAATTGAAAATGTTCCTTCAAATCCTTGCAATGTCTGATCAAGTGATTGCAATGTTTGAACAAATAACATGATTCAAATAAAGTTTTGATAATTACTTTTTGGCCAAACAAAGAAAACCAGAATTAGCTGAAAAAGGAAGAGATCAGTGGTTCAGAGATAAAATATAACCAGCTGACTAGCACTAAGCTTTCTAATCTTTTCGGTTTAGAAATACAAATAGCGTTTCTGGCTGTCATTTAAAATCATCGGTCTAAAGGAAAAATAATTCAGTCTGCCAAAATATACGACAGAGACTCTCCATGAGAACATTAGGTTAGCAATTTGAAACCTTGCACTCACAAATCACTGTACAAAGCACAAGAGGGAACAAAGCAAAACTGACCTTTCAAATGATTAAGCTGAAACATTATCATCATGTGTACCCTCCCCCTCCTCTGGATCTGAACAACTGGTTTGCCAGTTAAGAGCTGGCAAGGGCAAAGCTCATCTATGATTTCATTTCAGAGCTGCCGAACTGCGGGGCCAAGCTGGCCGGTGCCCATCTGGAGCAAGCCAAGTGTCTGCTCCACTCAGGCTCAATGCACAGTGGTGATTACTGCGATGGTGCGGCGGTGGTCATGGTGGTGTGGTTATAAATATAAGCTCTTGTCTGACCCTCTTGTTCATGACCACAGGTTCGGAGCTGCTGTGGGAACTGGGCACAAAAGCATGTGAGCTTCTGCAGGCAACTGAGCGCCACAGCTTTAAAACCATCACAGGTTTGTCGGGCCAGCTGGTGTTGCTTCACCAGCTGAGGACAGCTGGGCAATGAATGAGAGGAGTAAAGAACAAAAAAGAGAGGAGTGGACCAAAGGTTGGCACAGGGAGAGATGGTTTCAGAGTCATAAATGTTAGAGCACGGGCACAGAGAAAGAGCAGAGGGCACTGCTTCAAATTAACTTGCAAATTCTGCTGCTCTGAGTAAAAAAAAAAAAAAAAAAAATCTTCTGCAGTATTTATTACAAATTCACTTTGAAACCACTTATAAATGAGTGAAAGGGAGAATATGTGTTTTTCCTATAGGAAAGGGGCAATAGTCAGAACTTCTGGGCTCATCTGCCTTGTAGATACAATAAAATATCATTGAGAAGTCCAACAATACAGTTTAAATATGGTAAGTCCTTAAATCCAATCCACTGATAACCCCTAACTTTTGTCACTTTGGCCATCCTTTTTTTTCTGATCCTGGATCAGATAAGTACTGCTAACCACCCATGTGCAATCCTATGTTAGCATTAGCTTCAAGGGTTTAGCAGCTAAAGCCGCCAGCTGTGCATGGCTGCCCCACTCGTACCAATCCGTTTAGAACAATGTAAAGGCATGGGGGCACAACAGTTGGGGTGTGGGGTGGGGGCATTTTGCAGGATGTAAACACTACTGCAGTGCCCTCTTGTGCCAAGTGTTTTAACTAAAATATATGTAGCATGATAACATATCAATCTGGTTAACAATCTAGCACAAAATTAAAGACTTCAGAAGTTTCTGATTTAAAATTCACAAACTATTTGACCAGAAAAAAACAAAAACAAAACAAAACTGTGTGTTAAGAACAGCTGTGAATGTATGTGAATGGCTAGACCTTCTGCAATATATGGTGCTTTGTAACTTGCACTGCTTTGATTTTAATGACTAGGCCCAGGAGCAAATGCAGCCTTTTAATTCTGACAGTGTCACTGCGTGGCTGCTTTACGAAAGCATTTTAATGCAGTACAATGGTGTAGAGCACAGCAGAGACGGCATAGCTGAGCTGGCGACACCACTTTCTCAGTTAAGCTGATAATTGCCCTTATTGATGTATAAAAGATATCCCACGGAGCCTTGTGAAGCACCATTAGCAAGCAAAGGCTAAATTGTTCATGAGGTGCCTCCAAATGAGGAAGGAGGGGGAAAAAAGGATTAATAAAACTTCCCTCCGAGTGTCATAATAACATGATCCGTGTGTGTTATGTGTGAATGTGTATTTTCACACAGGCTTCTGAAGGGTTTCCAAATTCTTTAACGCATTATTAAAGGTAACTAGACTGTTTTAAAATTTGGACTAAAGGTGAAAAAAAAAAATCTGCTCTGATTTAGTGCAAAAATAGGTGATGACATCTAAAATGTTTTCTGAGGTCCACACAAATGAAAGCCAGAGATAAACTGTATCATTCAAAAAAGTGAGACGCACAGTGCTCCAAGCAAACAACTTCTTTCTGAACAACAAGAAATTAAGTGGCTCTAATAAGAATGACATTTAAACATTGGTAGGACCACATAAAAAAAAAGAAAGGAAAAAAAGTGCTGCAAAAAGAATACTTTAGAGTATATCCCAAATATTAACACTTAAACCAGAGAGGAGGTTGATTGTGCAGAAACTGTATTCTGTAAAACTTTGTGAACAAAGTATCATTTATCTGCTATAATGTAAAAAAAGTCTCCCAAAAAGGGATGTTAATAAGCACTATATATGAACTAAGTTTAATTAGTGTCATGCATGCCACAAACAGTGCTACACATTCCAACATGCTGTACACATCAGAACTGCTCACACTTTAACTTTCTTTGCTTTCCACTTTTTTTGAGCAAGAGCTCAAAAAAGGATGTTGAAGGAACCCATTAGAAATATTCATGGGCTGAACTGAAAAAAAAAAAAAGAAATTTGTGAAATATTAAACAGGGCATTGCACACGGTATCTAACAGTTTCTGAAGTTTCTGTATACGTATTCAAATCTGAACCTCCTAATTATTCAGAAAGGAAAGTCAGTGAAAATCTGATGGGGTTTATCAATGAGAAATGACATCTTGTTAAGTTAGGAATTCTCTTTGTGTTAGCAATGTTTCTCTAGTTAATCTGGCACCTTGATCTGCACAAGGTAATTGGAATGCACAGTGAAAATGCCTGCAGTATTGAGCCAGCAAAGAACAATGAAAGACATGGATATCACAACAGGCGAGGGCTTTCTAATCAATTCTCTCACTTACTGTTCAAAAGTAGGCTTGAGCTTTTTTTTTAATGAGGACGTCGGGTCTGAATCTTTCCAGCTCTACTAACACAGCACATTAAAGCCCCGATTAGGTAAACTCATACTTGGACATCAAGTAGATTTGTGTTGTTGCCTTTCAATTAAAAAAAGAGAAAAATGTCAACCAGAACACCTATTTCCATCAACCAGCTAAAAAATTCAGTGACACAAAAAAAGAGATGCTGGATGAATTTATCTTCAAATTGCTTTGACTGCATCAGTTAGAGAGTTTTTCTCTTTCTTTCTTTCTTTTTTTCTGTGTCTGTGTGTAAATCTGTGCATTGAAAACAGTGTCTGTGCTTATTTACCTACCTGTGAGCAAATGTGTGTTTTTGAGTCATCACAGCTCTGGGGCCCTGGCATTAAGCAGAAGGAGGGGTGAGAGGTCAGGTCAGGGGCAGCCACAACCTTTCCGTCTCCTCAGCTCCGTGTCATCCTTCGGGCAAGGCAAACAAACACGTCTGGACCCTGGGCAAAGTGGGCTCAGCAGGATGGCATTGCCAGGTCACAGTAAAGCCTAGGACAGAACACAATGGGATGGCAGGGCTGATAGATGCTCATTATTTTTTCCCTGAAAACTGGGATAATTACAAACAGGGAGACTCCATGGCAACTGGGGTGTGGGGTCACAGGCGCAAGGCTTTTCATCCCAGCTAAATACAACCATATTTGTCAACTCACTCCCACAAACACACATACACACACTTGAGCACCAAAGTTCACATGCCAAGTTTCTAACTGTTCAGCAATTCATGTTCTTTATTGTACAATGATGTTCACATCATCCCAGTTTAAATACCGATACATAAATTGCATTTTGCATTTTTAAAGATCTTTAAACGCCATACATTTCTAAGCTGTTAAAATCTCAAGACAAGACAAACTCCTAACAGCTGAAGTGACCATGAACTGATCACAAAAAAGTTTTCTTACACCCAGCAAATCCTCTAAAACTCAAATGTAACAAAAAAGTAAAGAACTGAAGCTGCTCACTTCTTCTCTCCAAGTCTTTTGACCTGCATATTTTGCCAGGTTGTTTTGTATAATTTAAAGAGACTGTAAAGGTATGAGGGGTGTGTGTCATGATGTCTCTCTGAACTACATATATTTACCACTGAAAGTGAATTCTTTATGAGAGTACAGATATCAAAGACAGCGGGATCAAAGACGGTTTAATAAGCTATCTACTGTTCTATGAAACCTGAACTTTCATGTCATGCATTTTTCTTGGAATCTTCATTTTAGGCTTTGGGGCAAGAAACTGACACTAAAGGCAAGCATATGTAGTCACAGTGTCACTCTTGATTCCTTTAATTTGTTAGTTTGTAAACCTTGTAGCACAGAATGTCCCAGCAGCTGACAAGGATTGCAATTTTTTTTTTTTTTTTTTTTTTTTTTTTTGCATCTTCTCCTTCTTTTTGAAGCTGTCTTTTGGCGTTGGTCTTTTCTTTGCTTTTAGACAGTCCTGTGTCTCTGTACAATATCTGTTTGAGATTTGAATCTCTGCCTACTTATATTGTATAATCTAGAGTCCAAACTTTTGGGCAGTGCGTACAATAAGCATGCTTTATTCACAACTTATCATATTCAGATATTTTTTAATTAAATAACAAAACAAAATAAGTGAAATTGCAACACTAATGTATGTGTTGTACAATAACTTTTAACACTTCATCATTTTTATATCCACAATACTTTGTCTTTTTGCTTTGTTGAAAGTACATTTGAGTCCACATATTTTACCTTAGTAAAGTAAAGAAGAGACAGAAATGAAAAAAAGAGATAAGTACATGAAGAGGCAAACAAATAAAGTACTGAGTGAATAACTTCTCTCCCTTTAAGGCAATCCATGTGTGCTCCCTTTAGAAAATGATGAAAAAATAAGTATACATAATTTTTTAATGCCTTAAGTAAATGCATTAACATCCATATAAGGTCAAAAACTTATTCAATAAAAAATAAATAAAATAAATATATGTAACAAGTATGATACACCCCAGATTTAGAATACAGTTTATGCCTAACATCCAACATAAGTTACTTATTTTCATATCACCCACTTCCTTGCATGCTAAAGTTTTAAACAAAGTTCTCACGTGACCTATTAGCACCTATTAGAAGTATGTGGTAGGCACCACACAGGCACCGCACCAAAATTTTGCTGAAAATCTGTCAAATTTATTGAGTTACAGACATTTTTATATTTGTTAAGTTTGATTAGCTGTGGTAGCCATCTTAAATCTGGTTGCTCCACACACACATACACGCACAGGCAATTACACGATCACCTATATTTCATGCCGGCAGACAATAAAAAAGTGTAAGGAAAAAATTTTGATAAATAACAAATAGTTTTCTTTTATTACTTATACAAGCTGTATGGAGGAAAAATATCTTCCATAGGTTGATGCACATATTTGTATCTCCAGTTTCCTATGAGGTGATGATCACATGTGGAAGAAGTCAACAATACACTCAGATGTCAGCGACTGCTAAGTCTGCTTATTCAGTGCACTTTTCCCCAGAGAAAAACAATGCCTTACTATACAGGTGTGTATACCAGCTTGTGTCTTGGTGTAATGGCACATACCTATGGTGCTGCAGAGCATAGTGCTTACTTTATCCACCCATACTTTGAAACCACTCTGCATGGATAAAGCATCATGCAACAGAGCACAGCACAGCAGAGAAAGTTCACACAGGTGAGTTGTGTACAGTAGGTGATGAATTTAGCATACAAAATGCAGCTGAAGTTGTACCCAGAAGCTTTTCTGCTGCCAAAACACAAGCTGCTTCAAGAAACTGTATGTAAACACAGGTTTACACAGAGACACATATGCAGTGTTTCAGTTCTGTCTTGTTTGTAGGATTGTATTTACTTTAAATGCTTGCAGCATCTGCATGTACCAGCTTCAGAATCTAATCACCAATTGGATAATATATCTACAATAAACAAAGAAAAGAAAGACCTCTGCTGCTGATTAATATCTAATGTTAACAGTAAGTTTGCATTCTGGTCAACAATTTGGAATTTACTACTGATATTAAGCAGAGATTATACACCATAAATGTAATGCTGTCTGCAAAGCATGATGTGATGATTGGGAAAATTACTACTCAGACTACCTGGGTACAAAGGCACACAGTGATACACATCATGGGGAAACAGAGGTATGCAGAAATGTACACACATAGTCTCAAGAAAACAGGAGAAATAGAAATGAAAGATGAGTAAAGTTTCACAGGATGATTTTTCATTTTTTAACTAATGCTGGATTTACTTTGAGCCACTGCATTTGTGGGTGATCAGACATGGGTCTTCATTTATTAACTTGTGTTTACTGAGACAATGAAACAACATCATCAATCATTCTTAAAGACGAGTGCTCCGATGGGGAGAATTAGAATGCATTACAGATGTCACGCATCATCAAGCTAAACATCTCATTTCCACTTCGCTGTGCGCTGTCTCTGCTCTGTGTCTGGAGCTAAGATCTCACTCTGTCTGTGGAGCATTTGTGCATGTGTTTGTCTGTGTGTGTTTACGGTTAAGTGCTCCTGTGGCTCCTCTCCCCGGGGCAAGGTATCCATCACCGTCCAAGGCGCTTTCGACTGGGCACAGCTTAGGCCCTCAAGCCTCCTCTGGTCCCTTGAATGTCTCCCTGGGGTCCCCTCCGTGTCAGGGGATACCACCTGCACAAAACACGCTAATGCACACACAGTCTAATACAAATCAGTATGACCCTAACACTACTCTAATGCCCTCATTCGGTGATTAGTCCCAAAGGCGGGACTAAACTAACACTGCCCACTTCCAAATACCCAGCTTTACCCCTGGGGGTCATGTTGGAGTTGTGGGGGTGCCATATACACACAATAAGTTGACATTTGTATATTTTGTTTGACCTCTAAATGAGGTTTAAATTGTCTAATTGTATTATCTTTATAGTGGGGTAAACAAATTGGAAACAGTATGTTATTATGACTTTGCAAAGTGCTCTACCTGAGTAAATGTTATTTGCAAGTATGAAAATGTATAATCTTATATGAGTTTTTTGGTGATATGAAATACTGCAAGGTTAATAACAAGACAATCCTCCCAATTCCTTTATTGTTTCTTAAAAACTCCAAATTCAAAATGACTTAACCAAAAATGGAAAAACTAAAATAAAATCAAACTTATTGCGATCAATGGAAGGGTAGGTTATGAATTAACAACCCTAAGTGTGTATGTTTTTATATGTGAGCTCCCATAAATGCTTAGCCCCAGTAGGAGTAAAATGTCCATATTTCTGTTATAATCACTAATTTCTTTGGCATTCCTCAAGACTGATGTGTCTCAAACAATAAGCTGCACAAACCCAGCAAAAATGCCTCTCCAGGAATATTAAAGTCAGTGGCTAGGCTGTCATAATTAACTATGAAATATTGATGTCTATAACTTATTTTCTGGTTTCTGAAAGCAAGCCTCTAAGACACAGTGAATAAAGAGGAAATTGTATGTGTCTGTGAGCTTGCAAACTTGAGTCACCACTGAATAATTGACAGCAACATAATTAGTGAGGTGCTCTTCTGTGAAAGCATGTTCCCCACACATGATACAAGCATGTTATGCTGTGAAGAAGGAACATTTCGAATTAAAATAATTGCCAAAAAAATATAATTTGACACTAGGTTACAATGTAAGTTGTTGCTTTTGTCATTTTATTTATTTAAAACCACAATTTTTAAAGTGATAGTTATATATGTATAATATTTTGACCTGGGGTTTCATGGAGTTGTACCAGTTAATGTCTTATCTATAGGAGACAGCAATCAGAAAGATCTCAATTGGAGAACTGACAAAACATTTTGAGCAATGAGTCCTAATGAGTTTTTGAAGACACACAGCCACACACACACACACACACACACACACACACACACACACACATACACCCCCCCACACATATATATATCTATATATATATAGATATATATACCCACTTCTCCTTACAGGTTGCGGGGAGCTGGTGGCTATTTCCAACCATCACTGTGCGAGATGCAGGGGACACCCTGGACAGGTCGCAAGTCCATCACAGGGCGCATATATATATATATGTATATATATATGACTTTATACTGCATTTTTTTGTACATTGCAATAACTAATATGTTAAACAAAGTTATTACTACCTATGATTTAAGATAACATGTGAACAACACGTTGGACAAAAACATTAACCTATAACATTACAATCTTATTCTAACTGATCAAGATGCCGCTTTTATTGAGGTGGCTTCAATCCTTTTCTTATTCAGCCTTATTCAAAAAAGAAAACATAAATCTAACATTGACAGTTAGGACTGCCTCGAACACCGTAACAGGCAAATTTACGAGAAATCACTAGAAGCCGACAAATCCATTACTAACTGAGTGCTGTCTGCACAACACCATCCTCTTGCCTCAGAAAAAAAAAAAATAATCCCCCTCATCTGCTTGGACTTGTTAACAAAGCTGTCAGCTTGATTTTACAACCAAGCAGGCCTGAGTCAGACCCTCTCCCTGACAGTGGAATATGAGCAGACTCTGTGTAATGTTTTACACAGCAGCAGCATTGGCCTCCTGTACCAGCACACACATACACACACAGCCGCTTCCATCTTTCTCTCCTGTGTCGACTAGATGTCAACTCTTCTGACATACAGCCTTGTTTGCAGCCAATGATTACCTCATAGCCAATTAATCCTGATTCAATCAATGCGAACTGTTCAGATATTGTGAGCATGTGTGTATGTGTGTTTATGCTGCTGGTATATGTGCTCGTGTGTGCGTGTGTATGTGTGAGAAAGAGATGGAGTAATCAGAAGGGAGGACCACTAGGTTAGATGATGATGGATGGCACTCAGTGAGAGGCCTGTTCTAATCAGCAGGACCTTTTCCCTGTGGTGGCGGAGGTGGCAGCAGAGAGGATGGGTTAGGCTGATTAACAGTGTGTGTGTTTTGTTTTGTGATTGAAAGGAACTATACCTTGTTTTTCCAACTGTGCGCAGAACATTTATCCAAATGAGAACAAAACATCATACATAAAGAAAAGCTAAAAAGATGGGTAACATAGGCAAAGACAACAAAGAAATTTTAACAAACTCGTTAAAGATATTAATGTAAAATATATTAAAGAAAATGTTTTTTGTTGTTGTTGTTTGTGTTTATTGGTTTGTTTTTAAATCACTGATATTCAAACTTAGTTAACCACTAAAGCTGCCACTAAGCAATTGGTATAATTTCAATGCTGAGTCTAATTTTAGCCTTAATTTAGTCTTAAATATCTTTGGCTACATTTAGGCCACATTTAGACCAAGCATTTAAGTTCCTAGGACCTAATTGATATACACCACACAAAGAATTTAAACCATAAAAGCAATCAAGTTCTGCAAATCACAGCTTCGATTTTAACACTAACTGGGAACGATCAATCCATGAGCTAAATGTCTAATAACATGGACGAAGCTGCTACGCAAACAAAAATGATGCAATTTTCGTCACACAACCATGTGACTGAGAGCTGACTTTGTGACTTCTCGTGGAGTATGCAAAGGCCTTAAGAGACAATGGTTATGTGGTGACAGAAATGTGGAGCTGTGTCTCATCAGCATAGGAAAGATACAACATTTTATAATACTCAAAAATCTGACCTAGAAGGAGAATATAGATATTAAATAAAAATGGCTCAAGAACCGAGCCTTGAGGAATCCCATATTTGATCTTCATATGCTAAGATTCATCACTGCCAAATTAAACAAGATAGTCCTGGTTTGTCGAGTAGGATCCGAACCAATTTAGAAAAGTCTCAGATAGCACTAAGCTTTAACCAACAGCACTGCTGTCATTTCCAGGTTCCAAAATGCGAGTGTCATTAGGCACACATTGTCATGAGACATGGCCAACTAGGTGCTTTATAAACAACCAGAGGCTAAAAAAGGGCTAATCTTTGTGGCCATATTCAGAACCACGTTGTCAAAGTGACTTGAGTTTGATGGTATCTGTCTTTGCATTAGAAATATTTAGCAATATTTATCATTAAAAAAAATAATAAATAAATATATAGACTTAAAAGAAGGTCTGTTTTAATATCCATTCTCTCAGAAACAAATTCTGACAATTCTTAATTATACATGCAGGCATTTACCCAAGCTACCCCCACTTGCAATGATTCACACATAGGTAAAAACATCCACAGAGACACGAAAAGAGCTGCACAGGTGGTGCCTCGTATGAGATGTGCACTGCACATCAAAAGGACACCTCTGACATCTCAGATCGCTCACAAATGATGATGCACAAGGATCTTTTGCCACTACAAAGGCAGAACAAAAGAACTAACATGAAAGAGAAGTCAATAAACATAAGGCATTTAATAAAACATTTTTTTTCCCCGTTGTATTGACTACAAAGGTTTAAACATTTTTTATTTTTTTATCTCACATGACAAACCAAAACAAACTGTTGAGTCACATGACTAAGAAGAGAGGCAGAAATCCAGTATTTTAGGATGTGTCTGCCCTGATAATATTGTGGCTATGTGTTAATAACTAAAACAGCACTGATAAAATGTACTATATACTCATATAGGCTTTGGGGAGGCTTGGTGAACAACTTCCCAACACACATCAACAACACTGTAAGCTCAAATATCTCAATTTCTCTGAAAGTGAAATACTATCATGTGAATTTATCTACGCTCACAGTAATAAGATGCTCAAAAAGTTCATATTGCAATGATAAGATGTACATGTGCACATTCAGATGACAATTTTTTAATGTGACCAGCGTCAAAGTGTGCTGCAGGCAATCTTTGAAGCCCTGCATGAAATACACATAGACAGCAGTGACAACTACACAGAGAGAATGTGCCCAGAGCAGAAGCAGGAGCAGAGAGAGGAGCTGTGCCTTACAGATGTTCAGTGTCCCACTGCAGTTGTTGGAGCTACAGAGAAGCGTCAGCCCAGGAGGACAGAGAGCTGAGGCACAGCAGCACAGAAACAGAATGGAACATGAGGTCACACTCAAAGCATCACAGCCCAGAGCACCTCAGACTTCTGGCACTCGCAACAACATCAGTCAACACAAGGTATGGTGGAGGGCTACATATGACTAAAAAAAAACATAGAAAAAGAAACAATACCTTGAAAAGTAAGGGAGTTTTGTAAAATAAACAAAGTATGTCATACAGTAAAACTAAAGTATTGATTGCATAGAAAAATGAAATAAAAGGCTCTTAATCAGCAAGTACTTTCAGATATTTTTTTTTCCACATGCTGTTTTGTTCAAAATCTATTTGGGATGTTTTATGTTGGAATTTACAGCAGTTTTGCACAAATTCTGTAGGTGATTAAATCAAACTCATTTGCTACTGCCAGTGTTAAATTGTCTGCTCGTGAAATAAAACTATTTCAACAACTTGCTTGTCACTGATACATTTCTGTGTCAAGGCTTTTTTTGAGATGTGAGTGGCAGCAGTATTGTTTTTAGGCCAACAAGCGGGAAAAGTGCATAAATGGTGCTAAACATTAACTCATTGCTTTTCCAGGTGGTTTGTGCCAAGGTGAAAAAAGCTCAGTTCATAGGTCAAACTAAACATTTTCATTTTCCTCTCCACAACATAGAGACTGTAAATTGCTTGTGAATGTTAGGACACCTATAAAAGTTTTTTTTTTTTTTTTGTTAAGACCCTTACTTTAGTGTGCCTACATTTTTACAATCTGGTAAGGTCCTTATATGCCAAGCCCTGCCAGCATGAAGCCATCCTAAAGACAGATCCAGACAAACCCAGTGGATGATTTCCTCTCAGTTTCAACATTCTGTGTAGTTTTTCAAATGGATGATGCAACACAAATCAGAACTTCAGTTGATTCAGTTATTTTTGATGTTTAAAATCACTAAGCTTGCTTCTTTTGCCCCCTTAATTTCAAATATTCATCAGGGTTGCACAAGGCTTTCTGTGATTGGGTGTCTGCAAATGCATTATTGGCCATGTGAGTGATGGGTTGTGTCAGCCTGCGTGCACCTTGTGTGTATGTCTGTGTCTGCTTAAGCCGACCAAAGTACCACATGCACGCGGCGGTGTAACATGAATATTCTGCTTTGGGTCTGGTTTCTGTGGTCTCCCTCGGTATGAGGGAGATGTTGAAGGTGGGGGTTGGTGTAGAGTACTCTCTAATGGGCTACCCAGGGACTTGATGCCACTCTCCAGAGAGACACATGGGCACCATACAACCCCAGTCTTGCAGCTTTTGTCATAATGTACACTTCCTCAGATATTCCTTTTCAAATCAATTTACTCAAAACTCAGATCCACACCTAATTAGGCTGAGCGGGCCAACTTCACGAGATCTGTCTGCCTGATGTGCAGTTTGTGGGTACTTTTTATCAATGTTTGTATGTTAAACATTGGTTACCTGATTTGTTAATTTTCTTTTTGTTATTTTTAATAAAAATAAAAGGTAAGTTCTTGATTTGATTATGTAATTTAATCAAAGAATGCTCATTTCCTAATCAGCTTTAACACATTGAAAACATTAG
>JAOXNZ010000044.1:15948609-15960323 GCA_028566095.1 Kryptolebias brasiliensis | reverse complement strand
TAAATATGAAAAAAAAAAATCTATGTATTTTACCTTTAATAATTACAATATGGATGTTCATTTAACTTAATACATGTTTTGGATATAAGTGCACATTTGTAATTGTGTTAGCGTGTGCTTTAGATTGTGCGTGCATTTCTCTATGACCAAAGTACTGTGTCTCCTTCCCCTTTTAATCAGAGTAGCACAATGGCAAGGCTAAATCTGCCTTATCTGTACACAATCAGATTAGAGAGGATTGCTGCTCTGTGAAGCAACACAAAGTAGAGCACTTCACCTCTCGGATCAAGATGATTTGATTAATAATTTGTGATCATATTATCCGTTAAGAGGCAGAAATTGTTTTATTTCTATTTATTTATTTCCCATTTGTTACTACATTTTTCCCCCACTACTCCTAAGGCTAAGCGGAGATTGAAAGATTATCTTCCCCACCTTCCTCCTCCCTTGCACTATTTCACCCTCAAAGCATCTCTCCCCTTCTCTTGCTGGTGATGACTGTTGTTAGTCCTGCCAGTGACCAGATGGGGGTGCCATGCCTGCTGCACACAGTTGGAGCCTCCTCCACACCTAATCTCATCAAAATAAACATGCCAGCAGTTGTCAGCTTCTCCAGCAGCGAGCGGCAGGAAGGGAGGGTGCTATAGAAACAGGTCAGGCTAATCATGCATATAATTGCATTTTGACATTTTGAGCTACTGGGACCAGACCTTTGGATATCAGGTTATCCTCGAAGCACTTAAGTGATTAACAAATGAAAATGCAGCTCTGAAACTTAATTAGATATTATGTCTTGTCCATGCATATGAGGTTTGGTTTTAGGCAGCTGTTGCAAGTGTGCTGAGTGGAAAAGAGGTGGGGGGGCACTACAATGTGTGATATAATTCTTTCTATACTGTTGTGCAAATAAGTCTAAGGGCAAAACATCAGACATGTACTGCTCTTGTTTTAAAATTATAGCTATATATCAGTTCTCAAGAAAATCATTCACCATGCTGGTTGCAGTTTGTCTGATATGTTTCTGTTATGCAGTAATGCATGACAAAATCATTAAATAAGTTAACCCATCCCAGCACTATCTTAGTTTACCTTTCATATTTAGTATTGGGAATACTTACTGTTATGCTCCCTTGTGACACAGGAAAAGGAAATCAACTTTTGTTCTCTGCTGTTGTTGATATTTCGGCAGTGAAAAGCATGTCTTTCTCTTCATCTATTTCATGTTTTCCATTATTTGTCAACCCCTTACTCAAGAACAAATTGTTCATATTTGAGAGTTTTGTGCATCTGCAAGCTATCACCATGACTTTCTGCAAAATCAACTGACTTGCAATCAGCAGCTGAACAATGAAAAAAAATGTGCTGTTAAAGCAAGAAAGTTTATAATTATATTTCTGAATCACAGTTCATCCAGGTTAACTAAATATTGTTGGTTACCTGTAAAATAAATAAAAAATACAACAACTTTGCAGTCATTGAGTTATTGTTTACTGGATTACAGTAAGCCATCTATAGAATAAATAATAACTATATAATATTATATAATAATAAGTAGTAATTCTGTCTTACAGGTTTTTTTTACTGTAATTTATCTAAAAAACATACCTTTTTCCTATGTTTCTACTGAAACCTCGATAGCAAACTAAAATGTACTTTGCAGCAGATGACAACCACCAACGCTTTCTAAGCTTTCAGACAGGGCCTAATGTATTCTAAAATGTTTCTTTTCAGTTTACATATTGCAAATACTAAATACTAAAAACTCTTAACAATATTTGAAAAAGTTTTAAAAACTATCTAGTCAGTTTGTGTTGAAATGTTGTGTTTCAGTTAAAAGCAGACAGTTTTTCATTCAATCAGAAACATGTTTTCTTGCTTAAAAGACAAAGGTGCATATTTGTTACGATTTGTGATTCCTTTGTAAAATTCTAGAGGGCATCGCAATAGTAAATCACACTTCCGCTAGCCTCCCTTCTTTTGTTCTACATTGCCCTGTCAAACTACAGTTTTAATTTTGTTCCTGGAGTTAAACGGGTTAAAACTCGAATCTGCCGTGGGATTATATGAGAAGACAGTTGTTAGGTTTGCCATAAACATAAATAGAAATACAATGGAATAATTTGGCAACTGCAATTTTATATATTAACATTGAATTTACAGAATTATTGTGTGAGTTGTGGACATGATTGATAGTGCTTTCCCACTCCTCCTCTCTGTCCCATTCAGAACTCATCATCAGCAGTGATGAAGACATGGCTAGACGTCCTGGACCATGTCTGCATTTGTGCCTCCGCTTCACAAGACAACGAGAGATGTCAGTCAGAGAGAAGAGGTGGGAAGCAGGAGGGATGCTGAGGGGGTTGGGGACAAGTTTATGGGCGGGTTGGACAAGGGAACACTGAGCCACAGCTGTCAACTCTGTGTGTTCACTTATGGCTCAATGTCCAAGCAGCATCTTGTTAAATAACAAATAGCCCTCCCTCTCTATCGTTAAAGAAAATCACACCTTTCCAGAAACTTCTGTCAATATGGACATTTTCATGTACAATCATGCATACACACACACACTCAAGCCAATACACATTTTCAGATATGTGTCATATAAGTTTACAACCATACATGGATACACACACACACACACACACACACACACACACAATTATGCACCAAAAAAAAAAAAAAAAATACACAAAGCACACTCACAGGCAGGCATGCTCATCTCCTGCATTTTGCATAGGTGACACTTTTCATTATTCAAAGCATCTTTCTGGGGATGTGGTGTGCACATCGTGAGGCGACATGCACTTTCTCCAAACAAGGTACACCTTAATTATGCATGCTCAGACTACAAGCATTGCATTTTGGTGTGCTTGTGTATGTATGTGTGTTCTCTAAGCATGATTTTTTTGTGTATTTGCCCAATTGTGAGTTTTTAAATGTTGAGCATATGCATGTGCACCTGTCCATAGACAAAGGTTTGCCAGGATATATTTATGTTGTTGTGTTAATGACTCTGTATTAAAGTAGTATACTAGGAACCTTACTGTGTGCAAGTTACGCATTCTGATTTTCAGTGTTTATATATATATGTGTGTGCGTGCGTGCGTGCATGTGTGCTGTGTATTACAGTAGCTGCAGAAAGCCTACATCAGCTTAGGTGATTCATTGTGAAAAGATGAGATGATTCATGTCATAAAAGATTCCCACCTGACCAGCCCCTTTTTAAGAGTCAACCTCTGCAGCAAGCCCTCAACCAAACATATTTGTATTGTTGTTGTTTGCTTAGTCTCTCTATCCACTTAACAGAATTTCAAACTTCCCCTGAAGAGACAGCTGTGATGAAACAATTTGAAAGATGGTGGCACTAGTAGTTCACTTAGCATTACAGCTCAGTGTGATACACACAAGTAGCATTTTGTTTAGATAATGACTCCAGATTAGAATTCCCAGTAATGTTTGTGAGCACATGTTGCTTTAGGAGAGGCCTCAACTTTGAGTGTTGAAACAGAGGCACATTAGAAACATAAGCTTCACATTAACCAGCAGCAGAGTCAGCTCGGGGGGGGCTGCAAGACAGGGATTTTCAGCTTGATTAGGTTTTCATCCTCAAGTAAAGGGATGAATTATTTATTTTCCAACTTGACTATGGTCTGAGAGAGTACACAGAAGACTGTGTGTGTTTATGTGTGCATTTGTGATGGATGAAAAAGCCAAGTCGAAGTAAATAGTTAAAACCATTCTACCTTCCTCTTGATGCAGAAAAATAACAACCTTCAGGGTCAGAGTGCAACATTCCCCAAAGTGAAATTCCAGCAATTATTCACGGGAGATCCACGGTGGATGCTCAAGGCAACATGTCCACACCCTTGAGTGGGCAGAGGAGACTGACAGGCCCATTATAAAAAGGCCCACGTGACAGATAAATATTTCAAACACAAATAAATAAAGGATGCCCAACGTTTTCCCTCTGAATGACTTTTCACAGCCGAATGCCCATAGCCGCTTGCCCTGGGATCTCCTGACAGCACCTTTTACCCCTCCCTCTCCATCACCCCAATACCTATTCCACCTCAGGCTCCATGAGATACCCCAAACAGGCCACAAAACCTTACTGATGTTTCTCTCTCCTCAAAAGCACACACCCACCCACACACACACACACACACACACACCAGAGCTCCTCCCCTCCTGTTCTGCGCCCCCCCCCCCCAGGCTGAGTCCCTCCTGGCAGGAGCAGGCAGGTGAAGGCACTGCTCCATTTCTGGGTACAAAGAAGCAATTAATCTATGTGTATGAGACAGGGTGTCTAGGAAGGCCTTCTCTTTGTGTTTGTGGATCTCTTCCTGTCAAGCTAACTCAGTGAGTCGAGGACTATTGTTGCCCAGTAATTACTATCATGTGTAGAATGCATGTTGGGAATTGTAATGACTCACTTTTGTGTGTGAGTGTGTGTGTTTGTGTTTTTGTGTGTTTGCTTCTTATAAGTTAGTGAACATTCTCCTGGAATCTCCTTGAATAATTTCTAAAAGATTGTTTTCCAGCAATTTATTAGTGTTGCACAACATCCTGGAGGAGGATAATGTGATTTTTCAATTGAGAGAAATTATGATATGTTTGTTAGCTCCCATCACCCTTGTTTTCACATACATAAGGATGGAAATAGATTGATAGGATAAAAATTTGTATAAGCTAATGTATACTGTGAAAAAAGAGCATCCGCAAAATACAAAACAGTATTCTTGGCAAAGCAACAATTCGAACAAGGTGAAAGACAATTGCAATCTCAGTCCTGACCTCATCTTAGATTACTACTGTATAAAAACCTTGTAAATATAATTTGTAACAACAAGTTTAGGCAATAACTGTAAGTAGTAAGGATGTTGTCATAGGAAGGTTTGCCCCTGTGTTGGATTTCTTCATGGATATGTTCTGTTCTGATATAGGGCTGTGCAGCACAGAGAAATTTATTCTTCAGCCAAATGGGACAATTACACCAGACAAGTTGAAATCCAAGGAAGATTCTTTTCCTTTTTATGTGCACATGTCTCTCCTTCTTACACATTCTGCCGCACTATCTTTCCCAATATTTCTCTTTCACTATCTCGCTAACAAATATTGTGTTGAGCAATGTTAGCATTGAGATAAAAAGAACGGTAAAATATTAATGCAGCTGTGCTTTGTTCTGGAGAGCACAGAGACATTGAGATGGAGTTCTTCTGACTGATAGAAACCAGGTCTGATTCATTAGTAGAGGTGTCTGTGTAAGGAGGTCCACAGAGAGCTGCCATATCCACTGAGAATGGTAGGGAGGCCACCCCCCAATCATAGCCCTTCCAACACAGGCCTCCCATGCACTGTATTTCTCCTCCTTCTCATTCTATTATCCCCTCACCCTCTTTTTTTTCTGTGTTTTACCCAAATTCCCTCAAAACCTCACTTTACTGCCTTGTTTAATATACTCATTCTATGCTGGCATCCATCGACATTGTGGTGAAAAGGTTCCATTTAACCCCCAATCTAATTTTCCTGTAAGACTATCTGTTGTTTAATAGCAAGGTAAAGAAATAAGCAGCAACCTATAAACAATACTTGTAAAAATTCAGGGTAAACAAGCCAGACACCTATAAGATTTTAGATAAAGTGTTATACATTACCCTCAGCGGCTGCTTTTTAAAGGTAAAAACACACAACATTTTTTTATACACAAATTTGTATTAAGTTACTTTGCAAAATAAAGCTTGTGCCACAGAGAGTCCAGCTTTGTTGCTCCAGCACTTTTTTTTTTCCCTTCTCATCTTTTATTATTTTTTTTAAGCTCACTTTCCTGTTGTCCTGTGAGACAGAACTGATCAAACTACACTGACTGGACACGGTCCCTCCACAAACTGGAAGGCAAAAAACCTAGAGAGAGTAACAGAGGAACAATGGAAAAAAAAGACTCCTCAAAAACTTCTTTCTTCCACAATTTCAAACAATGAGCACTACTTCCCCAATCAATAGGGAATAGCTCATTGGGACAGCCTAAAAACAAGATTTAAGATTTCTGGGATGTGTTTTATCTTTGTTATGCTCTCATTGAAAAAAAAAAAAATGAAAAAAAATCAATAGAGCTACATGAGGATAAAAGACAAGATAGCAATGAGGCCAGATGAAGTAAAGTTTTCACAGATGGCTTTTTGCTTGTTAAGACAAGTACTACACTAGTGACTCTGTTTTGGGATTAAAACTTGTTAACTTGGATTTCTGTCTAAGAAAACTCTTGAACAACAGCACTTACAAAAGCATTACAGTAAAATCAGTGCAAAACACTTTTTTTCCACTTATAGGTCACAATTTATACCACATGTTTTCTGTTGCGGTATACACACATTCAGGTTTGGTATATATATTTTTTATTATATTGTTTTGCAGTTCTTCAAATGTCTTGTAGTCATCCAGTGGGAAGTGAGCTGAACATGGGAATACTTGTTTTACGTTTTATGAATAAATCAGATTTACCAACTTTACCACAGCAAGAGAAGGATCATGCATTCAACACATGAACACAGTATTCAACAATATTTATTCATTTCTATTTTTTTTCTATTTATGTGACTTACAAGTAGATGAAACAATTAGCTTTCTACATATCCACTAATATGTTAGTTTGCTTATTAGGTTCATATATTGGCCTTTTATGTGGTTACATTTTTTTTCTTTTTCTTTTGCTATTTTAAGTTCTAACTTTAAAAATATGTTAGATGTACATCACTGCATCTTTTTATTTACAAAAAGACTTACACGAAAACACTTATGCACATCCTATATATGCATTCATCCACAAAGTCTCTCTCTCTCTCTCACACACACACACACACACACACAAACACACACACAAGAACCAAGCAAGCAAACAAGCCCACAGATGAGGCTCTACAAGCTCCAAATCCTTTTATTACCTCTTGTTGTGAGAGGAGGTTGAAGAGGCCCACCAAGTGTTCCCCTCTATGTACATAAACCCTTAAAGCCTTGTCCCACACCCAATGAAAGGCCACTGCAATCTGTAAGCAACCCTGTTCCCATATGGGCCAGCCTGCCATGGGCCTCGTTTGCCTTTGTCCTGTGGCTCTCTGAGGGCCAAACCCTGCACAGCCCAGCCTAGCTCCAGGCATTTATTAAATATGCACCTTTCAGTTGTTGTGAAGAAAGATCCAAACCAGCTAATCTCATCACAGGCTGGGGACCCTCCACATATGTAAATCTACATCTGTTCTCCTTCAAAGAGAGAGATTCTCCAGGATTATCCCGCACACAGACCCAGACACATACACACATGGAAATGCACTCACAGTCAAACACACATAAGTACTCTTTCTCCCACATGGCCACTGCCAATCAAGAATATGCCCTCTGCCACATGTACTTGTTTGCCACCCCCAGATTCCAAACACACCCTCGTTTCTCAATTAGCTTGATGACAAGCAATAGCCAAGAAATTGTGGTTTGTGTCATTGTGTTGTGTTCCTCTTGGTGAAAAGTGACAAGACAAAGCCTTACAAAACCTGCCCCTCGCCCACAGGCTATGACTGGCATTTGGGTGCTGGGCCTGAGCCAGAGCCCAGGAAGTTGGCACCAAACAGAGAAGAACATCCTATAGCGCCCTGGGATATCATTATACATCTCTGCAACACAGGATTAGCTTGCTCCCTAGCTAGGAGCTGCCATCAGTCAGTGGGAAAGACAGCTTCATCAAACATCAGTGCCATGACTAGCAGCTGACAGCACAGATATAAATACAGTGCCCTTCTGTAAAACACCCAAACTGGTTGCATAATTAAATTATAATGCAGTTTAGCTATTGTTACATTGCAAAGCAAGTCCTGAAGAAAAAGTTGTTGATGATGTTTGAAAGTCCCAGGAGCAGAAAGCTAGCAAAAAACTTTCTGCACTTAAAATTCCTGTTTTCCTGCTGTATATAAAATAAATCATACTTGGCATTGCAAAGTCAAAACCCAAAGGTAAAATTACAACAATTTTTAAGCATTCATAAACAATATTGCACATATAAAATACTTGGACATCTCTTTTTGCATTGTTACGGGGTACACATGTCTCTAATTAAACATTCAACCATAATAAAGCACATTTATTATTCTTAAGCATTAACATTTTGTGAACATCAGCAAAGCAACCATGCTTGTAGTATTTTTTACAGTGTTTTGGTCATGTAGTTAAGTATTTGGAGCTACCTTATACCATACAAATACATTTATAGTTAAAGAACATGTATGTATTTTTTACTGTTCTAACTACAGTAAATATCTGTTAAGTACAAATGCAGACCAGGTTAAATAGCCACTTCTGGGTCAAAAACAGAGAAGACTAGTAATCAAAATAATTGTTACTAATTCAGCTTTGCATACATGCTGTTTAACTATCACACTATCGGATATATATTGCTTCATCAAAATCAGTCAAGTATATGCTTAAATAATTTTTACTTTGACATACAATTGCATGTTCACATGAGTTTCTTCTAAAAAAAGGATATATTAAGAAAATAATAATCTCAAACTCAAGGAAAGACCATCTATCAACAACTACATAGAAAATGGATGTTAGGATATGCTCGATAGATCCAATTTGCATGTTTAATTAAGCTATCAGCTCAGTACAACAAAGTTGCAAAACCTAAAGCCGCAGAGTCAACAGCCCTTGCAATAACACCTCCCTATGGTCAGACGAGCTGAGGCGGTGTGGAGGGAGGAGAAGGAGGAGAAGAGGTGCACGAAGAGGGCGGGGGGGGGGAGTCAGTCACTAATACGCTGAAAGGAAAACTGCAAAGCTTTTCATTAACACTCTATTGAAGGCACATTCACACTCCAGCCCACTAATTAAGTCAGGCCTTACTCAGTGGGGTGTAGGAGTGAAGAGTAGAAAGGAAAGGAGGGGACTGAAAGATGACCAATTTGGAAAAAGAGAGTTAAAATGAGGAGTTTGAAAATTGAAAGGATGGATGTGGTAAAAAATGAAA
This sequence comes from Kryptolebias brasiliensis, assembly GCA_028566095.1. NCBI lineage: Eukaryota > Metazoa > Chordata > Actinopteri > Cyprinodontiformes > Rivulidae > Kryptolebias > Kryptolebias brasiliensis. The sequence goes on along the minus strand of JAOXNZ010000044.1, from coordinate 15,951,310 downwards.
AGATACAAGAGGGGAAAGACTCAATGTGAGTGAGGGAAGCAAGAAGGAGGTGCTGAGATATCACTGCCTCTAATCAGGCTGATTTTAAAGTCACTCATTGCCAGTCCACTTGCAAGCCTCATTATCTCACCCCTGGCTGGCATCATTGTTGAGACAGCGTTTGAAATCCACCAAAGGAATGGAGATTTGCTTTAATCCGGGTCCATCAAAGGTAACACTGATGCTGAAGTGATGCTGCGCCACTGGATTAGGCCAAGCTAAAGGAGGAAAGACAGTGAAGCAGACACGGAACAAGAAAAAGACCTATCCAAAAATTTAACCATTTCAAATGCAGTAGGTGACAGGTCTCAAGAGCCTCACCAGCAATAAAGATGACATGTTCAGCCTGCATTTGAATAATCTGGATGGTCTAGGTTACATAATTTATCCATGACAATTTGGGCACATATGTCAGAGTACAGTCTGGCAGCCAGTGTGTCAGTGGAGGGAAGCTTACAGGATGTAGGGATAAGCAGCATACAGTCCCTAAATTTACTCTACACCACTGCGCACTGCTAGGTGCTGATTTGGGATCATTTGCAATTCAAAACAACTTTTTGAAAAGAATATTTTTTACTCTCATGAATACAGAATTGGGTAGGCAGGGTTTAAACTGCACATGGTAACAACAGGAGACAATTTTGTGTTTAGCCTACTCCTGAATAAGACAAAAGGTAAGAATGTGAGACTAACTGTACACTGTATTTCAGCTATCAAAATAAAAAATGTATTTTACTTTTTACAGAGTCTAGTAACAGTTTTTTTTTTAAGGAAGCCATCTTTAAATCAAGGGGATCAATATATTCTTGTTGGATTACAAAACTCATACACTGCATGTTCCAAAACTGCAAGTGATCCATTGATACTATATGAGAGAACAATGATGTTTTATAGTAGTCCTGAACTGTGTGCTGAAAAATAATACAAAAGAAAGAAAAAAGTTTTTTATCACTTTCAAAGTGTATTATAAAAATCTGCTCTCAACAGAAATAATGTCTAGTGTACTTCTGCACCTTTGAGTTAAATTATCTCATATTTGTTCACAAGAAAAAAAAAACACTGGACTTTAAATTTTGGTTTTAAAAAAGCCATAAAATGAACTATTATCTTGTGTTTTCTGTACTTTTGTGTATTTAAATTTTCATTCTAAAAATTGAAATCCTTATACACGGAACATGTGGCTTTTTGACACTTTATGACTTGTTAAACCTGAGATCGAGGGAGCACTAAGTATGCCCCAGCATGCTTTGCCTCAGTCCAAACCCAGTGAAACTTAGAATTAAAGGTGAGGCATAGGGGGTGGGGGGTGTGAGCGAGCTGAGTTGGGAGGTTTAGTAGGGGAGTGGATAAATAGGAGAAGCAAGAGTTTGTGGGCATGAGGGCCGTTAGCCCATGGGGGAGCCAGGTTAAGCCAGTTAGGGGCATTAGACCTCCACGCTGATGAAAAGGGGTCCTCCTAGATCAAATTGAAATAAATCTAGCCTAAATCCACCCTACAAAAGGAGTTTAGACTTAGCCATTGTGTAGGCAAGAGTAAACAGGGGGTGCTTGAGTAAGCCTCCCCACACAGGGGACAAAGGCAGAGAGTTGGGGAACTGATCTTACCCCAGCAGACCAATGTCAGCACACAGATCACAGGGTTAGACACACTCAAACCTATCAGCTGCTACACAGGCCTCCATGGTCATAACACTCTTATAAGCCTTAAACAAGCTATAAGTTCTTCATTGGCTCTGACACTCGAGCATGCCTCACATGCTAGAGTGTCTGCTCACATTTTGCTCACATTTTGCCCTGAAGACAGGAGTACAGATAACTTTGTGTTAAGTCACAGGCTCCAGAAAATAAATCTCAAAGGCCAGTTTCTTCACCCTCCTGACCATTTCATACATCCTGACATTGTTCATGCAACCCCTAAAAGGATTGTTTTGTGTTTCTATAACAACTGATGTATCAAACTGACACTATCCTTTTATGTCAGAGGATAAAGCAGTTGTTCTTTATGGCTTTGGACATTTATGCTTTGAAAGCAGAATCAAGTTGGAAGAAACAAATAGTCTCCAACTTGCTAAAATCATTTCCTACAAAGGCAAGCATGATCCCCTTGTTAATGATCTAACTGAAGCTTCATCATGCCTGTCACAGTCCAGCTGAACTGTGCAATAAACACATGTTCAAATGGATCTATCAAATGTCACAAGCCACTGGTGCTTTGGAAAAAATGCTCATGGGCCATGTTATTTACCAGAAAATCATATTATGATGAATTCATCTTTGCCACAATCTATTTCTGGTAAAACAAAACTCTTCTTTCATCCTATTCTGGTAAGATGATTGTTCCTCTTCTCCTAATATGAACATTTTGGCAGATTGCCTCTTCAAGGGTATTAGTAGACATGAAGTTCAATGACCAACAAGGTCTTGACACAACAGACTTACACTAAAACAGAAAAACCATTCAGAACTACTAAGCCCCAAAGCATTTTTATCTGTCAGGTGGCACAAGCTGTTGATTAAATTGAAAATTAACCACTGCAGGCAAACAGGTGCAACTTTTTTTTTCCCAGGAGTCTATTCACAGCACATTGAGTATCTATCTATCTATCTATCTATCTATCTATCTATCTATCTATCTATCTATCTATCTATCTATCTATCTATC
>JAOXNZ010000044.1:15868120-15895615 GCA_028566095.1 Kryptolebias brasiliensis | reverse complement strand
GTGGAAAAATTGCTACATCAAAATCAGTAGTTGGTTGGATTTTTTTTTTTTTTTCAAAACAGGAAAGTCCCAAACCTCTCCAACAACCAACACAAACCCAATTCTGTAACTTTACATGACATGGGCACAAATCACATTCAGCATCAGGTCACCATGGACTCATTTACATTGAGCTGTAGTGGTGACAAGCTGCAGAGCTAGTTATTTGGACTGCATACAGAAACAATGTTCAGCAAAAAAAAAGCATTCTGCTAAACAGCAGCAACAGCAGCACTATCAATTTCCTTCAATTTATGTCTCCAAATATCCTGAATTCAGCCCGAGGATTTGACACATGAAGTCCAACACATTTGGCCATCAGCTTGTCTTTCTCGTAGTGTCTACACCAGTCCACTTTCACAGATATGATGTACATTGACTAGCAATAACAAACAGCCTCCTGAATCTGAACTCCAAGCATTTTCTTCACATTAGTTTCAATCCCATCATGCAGGAGTGAAACTTATTGCAGGGCTGTGTAGATCAACAGGAAACTTTTCCACTGGGTTCTAGTTGAGTGCAGCTCCTGTATAGAATAATACAGTGGTTGTGTGAGTCAAATTGTTCCTCGATAATAGAGTCTCCACACCTGCCTGATGTCTCCATCAGCTCAGCTTACTGTTACTCATGGCCCTCATATATCAAGCAGACACCAAGGAATGCAAAGGCATTTCCAAGAACACCTTCTGCACGATTGCAGACTCTATCATTACTGTGAAAAATCTGACCCCAAAAAAAACTATGTATGCAAGGTTGATAAAAAAAAATTACACCACAATGCATACATACAGAGAGCTGCTGATCAAAAATAAAAGTAATTTATGGCACTGAAGGAATGCTTATGGGCTGTGAATCAAATTGCCTCCATAAAATGTGAAAAATTGCTTTGTTTATCACAAACAAACTGACTATCAAATTGCATGAATGCGTGGGTCATAAAGTGTTCCACACAAATAAATGGGGCGACTGGAAACAAGGCATCACTGTTATGATGTGATTTTGATACAGAAGTGGAATAGGAGGCATCAAAAGTGGACGATGGTGACACACTCAGCATGCAGCAAGGTGAAACAGCTGAGGCAAAAGAATGAGGAGAAAGGGAGGGAAATGAGCCAGAAGGGGAGGGAGAGAGCAGTAAAGTGAGGTGACACAGAGACCACACATTTTCAAAGTTCCCTCTTAAACACAGTAGGCTCATAAAAGTACAAGTCCTATTATTCACGGGTGGGATTTCTCTTTCCCTCTCTTACAGCACACAGCCAAACAGCCCTAAACCCTCGAGCTGTGTCAAATGATGGAGCATCATAATTACGCCTTTTTTATTGGCCATCTTATTCCAGCTATGACTGATGTAGCTCCCAACCCTAAAGTGTTTCCATTTGCACTTTCATGTGGCAAACGAGCAGAGAAGCCACGGCTCGCCTGCCTCTCAAAGGTAGGCTTGACACATATTTATGGCCTGAAGTGGAGTCACGTTTAATAAGGGCTGGTGACCTGTTTCCAGAGAATCTGGCTGCTCCAACATGCTTATCTCTTATGGAATAAATGATCCTTCAAACAACCCCACTGTGCTTGCAATATGTGGTTGTCTTAAAATAATAACTGACACGTATCTTTTAGAATCACTCATAATCAAGAACTCTAAGGAGGCAGCTTCAGATTCCTGTAGTGAAATGGCAGAAATAAATCAGTGACCTCCCTCTACTGGTCAGAGGCCAAACTACAGTAAAGTGAAACAACTCTGGCCCTCCAACTCTCTGCCATTATAATCACAGGAGTAAAATCAGGAACTCAAGGCAGTGTTCAGTTAACAAAAACAACATTTTCTAACATCTTAAAATACTACATTTGTTTTATTTGTCCAGTAAAATAAATCAAACTTCTCAAAATGGCTTAAAATAGAGGAGGATAAAAATGGATCTTATTCAAAGAACAATTTTCTGTGAGCCATGTTCTGTGAGCCTAATTTGTTTGAAAACTCCCAGTAAACATGAAATTCCAGGCAAAAAACTGGTCCTATTATATTTTTTACAATGCGTTGAAAATCTTTTGTAAAATATCCTGAGCAGCTGAGAATGTGGTAGATGGCAAAGAGAGATACAAGGAGAAAATGAAAATGCATTAGTAAAATTACTTTACAGTTTCCTGGTTCATGTCTACGCCAGTCAAAAGTGCAATCCGTTTAACTTTTTCACTGTTGTCACCCTTTGAAATCCTGCTGTAGGTTTTATGCTGTCTAGTTTGAAACCTAAATTTATGGCGGCAATATGCCCTTTTCCAAGCTTTAACAGGCTATATGGGTATTATGGGAGGGTGTCCATAGTGAAAACAGATATTTTCCTTCTTATTAGAAGTTATGAGGAGAGCCCTCCTTAAAAATGAAAGCCATAAATCATTTCCCTCTGTGATTATACCATTAACAGGAGCATGGTTTTGTCGTTTAGGTCATGTTAATAGTTTGGGCTTGAGGTTGTGGCTGTGCATGTTCCCATTTGCCAGCAAGAGGGAGTCAACATGAGTGCTGAGTTTGTCTTGGTGGTCCTGTGTCAGTGCTCTGGCTTTCTTTGCTGGAGCACTGCACAAGTTCTCGGCATCTGCTCTGGATTTAGCTTTTCTTTTTAATCTTTGTCTTCCATTCGGAGTTTCCATATTGGGCCTAGTTGTGGTCTTCCAGAGAGACCCCGTGACAAACTATCAGAGCATTTTGCACTCAGCAAAAAAACAGCAGATGCCAGCAGAGCACATATTAAATTTGTTACTAATTTTAAACTTGGCTTGAGCGGACTTCGAAGCTGCCACTATAGCTCCCTGGAAGCAGGCGGGTTCAGCCCGACTGCGACCACAACCACAATACAAACAAAGCACATGGAACAGCAGCTCCCAGTGTACTACTGACGGTAAATGTTTAGAAAAGAAACTTTCAAAAATAACCCAGCGTAATAGAATTAGTGGGAGAGAGGCGCCTGGCAGCATGTTCCCTCTTTTCTTTGACTTCTGTGACAGATTAAAATAATAGTTTTAGAAGCATAACCAAAACGAAAGAAAAGGATGAGGCGTCTGGTGGGTTCGTAAGTTCATTCTCATGAATTGTTTGTGACAGGGGAAGTCTTTGCCATCTGATTTTACCAATTTATAATATTGCCCAGGAGAGTGTTTCTGAAAGTGAATTCTTAAAATCAAACTGTATCATTATTGTGTGCATATTGGAGTGGTTTATAGCAATTAAATAACAGCTGTGATAGGATTTGTATGTTTGTTCAGCAGTAGTGTCAGTATAAAACTCAAAACAGCTTCACATAGATTTAGGACTTTAGAATTTAATGCCAAGGTAGCACAGTTTGCCTTACATCGTTTGTGGCTGCTTGAAAGTGAGAAACTCACTGTGGTATTCTCCAGTTTTGTTCATCTTTTTTTTCTTTCCCTTCATGGTTATTGTCTGAGTGGTGTAGTTAAACAGGATGTTGTTTCAGGCCCCAGTTGTGTCTGTCACCCATGGAACTGCAGTGACCTCTAGAGACAGTTTCCTCCACACACACAATGTGGAAGCACTCTAAGGTGTTGTGGCACAAATTAGCTGAGGTGAGAGTGTGTGTATTTGTCTTTGTGTGTCTGTGAGAGAAAGAGATGTAACCAAGGTTGCTCGAGGGCCAAGTCTGGTTTTGTCTTAAATGCATAGATTGAGCCTCACTCACAAAACAACACAGACAAACACAAACATATACACCCATGTTATCCGAAGAGCATAACACCACTCCCATGCACTTTCACAGTCAAACAAACACAAAAAAGACCTGATCCAGGCCCACCCCGCACATCACCCTGATCAGTGTGAGAGCCATATCTTCTCTGATCTAATATGTTTAGCAAACAGTCATTTATTCTCCCCAATCAATAACACAGAGGAGCATGTGTTTATGACTCTGCCTTAACTCGCTCAGTTCATCTGCAGTTCATTGAAGGAGTTCTTCCCTCCAGCCTAGTTCAGTCGATGACTAGTTTATCATTTATCTTTCTCTCACAAATTGAGGTGGGAATGTGCATTTAATATTATATTTTCAGAGCAAATATGCCCGTCTAAAGCTGTGAGTTAAAATCTCTGACATGACTCTTGATGTGGAATAGAAGCCAAATAGTATTTCATGCTTCCTCTCAGCAGATATTGTTTTTCTGCAATCTGAGGACCACAAATTTCCAACTCATTTCGATGTGCACCCCTTCCCCCCCCCATACTCACTAAGGAAGAGAGTATGTGTAACCTTCAGCTGCACTGTAAAAGTAGAGGATTCTAGCTTAATAAAATGATTTTACGGCATCTCCAAACATGCTGAATGATTCGCTATGGAGTCTTTACACTCCCTAATTCCCCAGGTAGAAAATTATCCTGAATAAAATGTTCCAAAATGTAGCCTTGAATCAATATCAAATGCAGGGTAAGTTTCATTTGATGGAAATTACTTGCTTTATCTCCGCTGAGGAACACAGAGTATCTAGTAAAAAATGGAGCTCATTTATACTCAAAAGTGCAGTTAAGGTATTTTATAAGGACAGTTATTATTGTTATGACAATTATTATTTTCTGTGTACCATAAAAGTGGATGCTGGAAGATATATGGATGGGTGAGGCTGAAAATAACAGTTATGGTGTAGGGTTGTAAATGTGTCCCCTCTTTTCTGTGGTGGAATAAATAATGTGCATGACCTTGATGCACATATGTGTTCAGCTTAAACCTGCTTTGCTCTGAGAGGTCATCACTGTGATTCTAAGCCTTATTTTAAGTGTAACAAAGCAGAATAATTAATCTAAACCACATGGAAGGCAGAGTTTGTACACATATCACAACACATATCCCAAGTGTGACTGCGGCCAGTACTGTATGGGTGTGTGTTCATTTATAGTGTGGTTTGTACTTCCCATTAGCTATGTACAGTACGAAGCAGGGCAACGCACAGATGCCCTGAGTGGTGCCATACGGCCGATGGCTCATTAGAGCTCAGATGGAAGGCATGAATCAAAGGAGGAAAGGAGAGGAAACAATCAATCTGCCTAATGGGAATCCCCTGTGAGGAGTGTGGGCCAGCCGTCCCAATGCAGCTGTAGCAGTTTTTATATGTGACCTCCCAGCTTAAATGGCAAACCAAAACGTCCCCAGCGCTGCTGTAGCTGCCTCCACCAGAGAGCACAGGACGCACACCAAAAGACACTAATCCCCACAACAAGCTGTTAGCGCAGGGCCTCCCACCGAGTATGTGGGCGCTGCATGCTGGTGATGTGGTTTCTGAAGCTGAGGCTAGAAGACCTGACATTCTCATTTGTCTCCAATAGTCTCCTGCACATGTGTCGTCCATATTCTTCTTACCAGGGAAAGACACCCAGCTTGATGGGGGGGGGGGTGCAATCAAAGAAGCAACAGGGACTGGATTTATAGCACGGAGGGCGCCTGTGTGCTTGGTGGTATGTGCAAATTGTATGTTTACTGTCAGTGTGTGAGGCTGTGGCTAAGATTAAGACGTCATTGTTGTGGTTTAAGGTAACCAGCACTTCATGGGGTCAAGGTTGGGTTTCATGCAATAGTTTATCTGAACTTTGCCCCTTTAAGTCTTTAGACAGCTCTCAGAGGCTTTGATCTGCCACGCTGCATGCTCTCTGCCCACAGACAACTACTTATCTATTCAGTGTGGAGTTGCCAGCAGCCCTTTAAGAATCGAGTTATGCTAAACAGAGGTTGATTTAAACCAGAGGTTGAACTCTGACCTTAGCTTAGAGGATAATGTCCCAGGCAAGGAGAGCAAAGTCCTGTTACTCTCCATGAATCAGGTCCCCACCGACATTATTTCAAAATTGCTTAGTTGCATGGAACTCCCTTTAGTGCTGAACGGACTTTCATAAAATTGATTTTCTGAGTACACCCTTTTAGCAGCTATAAGCTTGAAATATGAACCCTTCATTGCTGAAAGCATTTCATTTTTTTGCCCCTGTGACTAATGATCTAGGGAAGGAGTGTGTTTGAAATTCTCCTCAGCAGCCATTTCCATAATTAAACACTGCTAATTATAGAGCTTTGGCTGACTTTAAACAAACAGGCACAGTTGCAGAGCATGCTTGCTAGCTTTCTATTTGGAAATTTATGCAAATTGCACGCATATTGTGTGTTTTCTTAGATGAAACTGACAACATTAGGACACATTGCACACACTCAAAAAGATCAGAAAGATACAGAGAGCATTGCTGTGGGGAAGCTAGCATGCTAGTTTGAAGGAAATACCCCACACAGGTATGATGTTCTGCACAATGAAGATCAAAGTGTGCACCGCAAAAGTATCAGATGGTGAAAAATGTTCACAAACATGTATGGATATGTGTTTAAGTGTGCATGAATATGCATACATTCATTCATTACTGTGAGTGCCCTGAAATATATATACAAAAAGCTCCTGCCTTGGTCAAAAAAACATTTCTGCCATGTTGATTCTAATGCTGTGATATTGCTTGTCAATTTATCAGCCTTTGACAGCATGCCACTAGGAGCCATTATATCACACAAATGAAAATTATATATGAAGATTAACACTGAGTCATTTGTTAGGGAGAAAATAATGCTACTAGAAATAAACAGAGCACAGAACTGAGAGCTATGCTGCCAGTAATTCACATATCAACAGCATTTAAATTATTAAAAAGATTGGAAATCATAATTGGCCATATATTTTTCCCATTCTTCTCCTCACAGATGGCTCGCCTAGGGTACTTGACATTCACTGCTGGTTTGTAATGTAAATGACAGAAGGTATTTTCCCCATATCTTAACAGCAAATGGAGTGATTGACTACTGAATATAAGCAAGCTACAGGTGGGGGTCAATTATCATTTGAATAATCGAGCATCAGCGGCTGCCTGGCTTGACTGTGAAGTGTGACACATTTTTATCTTTATGCATTTCAATGAAGTCAGACTAGTACATAAAAGGTTATCACCAAGGAAACATATTTGCCTAGGCGCAAGTTAAACAGGCAAGTGAGATCAGCATAGATATTCAATTTAACCAGTCAACCCTGACCTATAAATATTTCAACAAAACCCAATGAGGACCCCTCTCCTTCTCCAACCCCCTTCTTTCCGTCTTTGATCCAATTCTATTTCAGCAGCGGGAGATACGAGAGATGAGAGAGAAGGATGAGAGGAAGGACGGGAGAGTGGGGAGGTATGAAAATGGAAAGTCAAGCACATTGTAGCTTATCTATTAAGTGAATTGTTAAATGCATCTGCTATTTTTTTCACCCCTGGGACTGATGCCAAGCGAGAGGGGGGCAGATTTACACTACAGGGCACTGGTAGCTCCAAAGTTGAGGGAGAGACATAGACTAATCTATAGTTGTGAGCTGACAAATCTGGCCTGACACTACTTGGTGGCGAGTAGACTCGAGAGATGGGCATTAATCACAGCATGTGCTCGGCTGAGAACACAAGCACACTGGGGACACCACAAAGTGAGCTGGAGGTTATACAGGCGCAAAGATTAATCAATACTGCCCCATAATAACAGCCAACCACCAGCACTTAAAGCCCCTCCGGTATCAACGTACAACAACAGTCACTCGGACAACTCACTCAGGTGTTAACTCACAGACACACAAGGGGGAGAAACCTGCATGCACACCTGTACATTTAGTTTTTATGACTGTGTGAAAGTCTTTCTCAGTCAGAGTTCAGTGTGCACACAGGAACATAGAAATCTCAAATTCAGGCAATAATTTAACACATTCATTTCTATCATGTCAATTAACTTTGAATGTGGTAAAAACTGAAGGGAAAAACTGCCAAAGGTGCTCCTTTAATGCCTTCTCTATGGACTGTAGAATAAATAACTTGAATTCAGAGATTTTGCAGCTGTTGAAGACATTACCTTTTCAGAGGAGATACTTTTTTGCCCAATCTTTTTACTTGCTCTCTCAGAGTTACAAGGAACTTGAGTCTACTCCCACTGCTTTGAGGGCGACAGACCAAGACATTGCAATCCATCACTGGGCTAATGCAAACACTAACTATGCACACTTGCACTCAACCCAGAGGTCAATTGAGAAGCATCAGATAGTCTGATTTTCTTTGGACTATGGGAAGAATTGGAAACACCTGGAAAAAACTCATGCAGATGTGAACAACATGGTAACTCCACACAAAGGTGGATTGGCAGTTTTGTTTTTTTTTGTTTCTTTTTGGGTTTTTTGGGGTGGGGTGGGAGTGAAAGCACTAAATCCTAAAGAAAATTTTAGGCAAAGAATTTTAAAATTTACAGTTTCTATTTCATGAAGCAAAAGTTTAACTTGAGTTTGCCCACTGCAATCTGACATGCTCATCATGTGAATTGAGCTCCTAAGATCACAACTCCAAAATCACAACTGTTCTGTCAATGGCCAGTTCTCCTTCTTTGTAGAGGACTGCCACCCAAAGAGACCACGATCAGAAAGCCCCCCCCTCTTCCCTCCTGACAGCAGATCTGTTAGTCTCCCCCTCAGCCCCCTCACTTTATACAGCCAGTAAACAGACAGTGTAGCAGGAGGTGAAAACTCCAGCTATTTGTCAACGTGGCGCCCATGTCAAAATGTCAGGCCTGGGGACATTCCCTGTGCAGCTGGGCTGTTAGCTAAGGAGACAGGCCGTATGGTCGGAGCAGGAGCGTTCTGTCAGCGAGCAGTCACACTGCCTGAGACCAGCAATCAAGAAGCGCTCTCTTCTTTTCTCTCCCCCCTACCTATTCATCTATCATGTATCTCCTCCATGTGTGATCTATGTGCAACTTATTTTCATGAATCTTTCAATTCTCCTGTTTATTTTTATTGTCATCTTCTTCAGCTGCTCCTTTTATCTAAATCTGAGTTCATCACATTAATCTCCTTATCATAATTCATCATAAACCTGCCTTTCCTATAATTTTTCCTCTACCAAAAATGATTGTTTTTTTTTATTCAATATGATCAAAAATATCAAAGCAGCTCTTTCATGTTTTTCTCACCAGTGTGTTTTGTCACAATTTTGGAAAGAAAACAAAAGGAAATCAGGTTGAAAAGAAAAGCAAAAGAGCGTCCAAGAGGCATGCATAGATTTATGACGTTCAAATGTAATCCTTCTGTTGTGAATTCTGTTTTTGTGGTAGAATGACAAGAGTTCTGGGTGCAATCTCATTTGCTGTATAGAAAAACAGTAAACATCTTCACATGTGCCTGGAGCGCCAAGTCTAGTGGTAGTTTTTGATTTCTTTCAGCCTGGCTGAAAAACACTTAGCCTGGCAGAGTCCCAATCCCAAAGATTAGAAACTGAAATAACAATAATAGAAAATCAAATCAAGGAGCATATGAAGAAAAAAAAAGAAAAAAAACAACAACAACAACATTAACTGTATTCATGAGCGACAAATTCATTGCTGTATCTTTTCTTAAGCTTCTTTGACTTGGCGTTTATGAGGAGAGGGTGGAGGATTTACTGTGGCAAAATGCAGACAGCATATTTATGGGTCAAGCACAGACTAGTTGGCTTTATGCAGATTATGCCCTTTTTTCCAGAGGAGTACACAAATTGTGTTTTATAATGGTTTCAGAACTTGTTACAGAATTTACTGTATTTCTTAATTGTATCTGGTCATTGACAAGTGGACAAGACAAAATGGAAGACAGGGAAGGATCTTACATGGCAGCTTTGTGTCAGTCTGTGTGTTTGTGTGTTCTTTCCTCTCTGTTTTTCTGTCCATTTTGTTTTTCTCATCCTAACACCCCTCCCAGAGTCCATCTGGTACCTTTTGCTCCCCCTCAGAACGTGGGCCGGTGGAATTCCCTGGCCTAATTAATGAGTAGACACTCACAGACGGTCAAGGGCTCTCATGTCTGTCTCTGTGAGCCATCTTGCCTCAGGAGGCCCTTTTATTGAAAAGGGAAATAAATTAGATCAACTGGACAGAATGTACAAGCCAACAACAAGACATATCACACATAGAGTCTGACTGATGTTGATTTTTTGAAAGGTGGTTAGCCACTTTAAGCTGACAATCAAAAGTGGACTGATTTTATTACAGTAGTGATGCTTTTCTGTGTGCTCTAGAAGTTTATTCAAATGTCAGCACAATTATGAGCTTTACGTACAGCATTATAAAAGCAAAGTATACAATAGTCTGTTAAATTGCATGGTTGCACTTGCTTTTCTTATTTATGTTATTTGCTTTCTTCAATATATCAAAAGAAAAAAAACATCAAGATCATTTTATCCACATATGTCTGTTTATCTACTATTATGTGTTAATTCTATGATGGAAGAAATATCTTTTAGTAGGATATTCTACCATCATTTTGTATGTATGGATAAAAAAACAAACAAATGCTGTGCTACAGAAGCTGCAAGGCAAATTGAAAAAGCCACGAGATTTAAAAATGATAAGATATTTTACCACGTTACCACTTCCCAAGTACCAACAAGTCCTTTGGATAAAGCTCAAAGAGGCCGAGTTTGTTCCGGCTTTCTGTCTGGCAGAGTGAAAATGAACAAGAAACGATGTGTTTGAAAATATTGGCATTTTTCTTGTCTTCTTTTGAGTTGTGACATTACTAGTCATGTGGTACATCAATCATGCAGCGAGTTAATGACACATCCAACCCATGAATCTTTCAGCTCCTTTCCTCAACTTCAGCAAGGCATGCTGAGGCTGTTCCTGCTCAGCAGCTGCTGGAGTGAAGCAGTGCTGAAGCCCGGGTGTATTTGCCAGCGCCCCTCACTTTGATCTCAGCTTGTGGAACAGATAGCTGAGAGGCTGGACCGGGATCTGGCTACGAGCTGGAGCCTGGATGCTGTACTGCATGATATATACACATGAGCCCCATTCCCAAAGGCCCCCCTTTGCCCTTACTCCCTATGACGTCTCTTGTATTTTACCAAAACTTACTGAAAGCATTTTTACTTGTATAATATTTTGCTCAGTATGATATCAGTTTGAAGCAGGTGCAGAACACTTCCCTTGTGATTCCCTTTATCATTCTAAAATACAACTTATGACAAAACAAAAAACAAAAAAAACATATAAAACACAGCGCAGTTATATTTTTAAAAATATACACCAGCATGTTGCTGTGATATGTAATACACTGCTAAACTACATTTCTATTTGTTTCCAAATCATCAAGACAGCTTTACATCCCATAACTTTTGAAGAGCTGTAATTTAGCAACAGCCGGCTCCATTCACACTCCCTGTGCAGCTCCACTGACATACTTTTCCTGCTAATGGGGCCACCTGCAGGTTTGCATAGGGCCCAGTCCGGACAGTGTCAGAGGGGAATGCAGACAGAGCAGGCGGTGGCATGGGTGGGTGGTGGTGCAGGGCATCTGCAGCTGGCATCATCATAAGAGCTCTTTCATTTCCCCCTGATCTGCCCAGTGCCATGGGCACACTCACAGAGCCAGACACTGGTGCAGACCAGGGCATCAACACATGTCAGGAAATACTTTCTCTATGATCCGAGTGCGCAGGGCCAAAGTTAATGCTTCCCTGCCATTTGGGCAGCAGAGTGAAAGCTGCAGACAATAAAAAAAAGAGAAAAAAAAAACATATTTAAACAGAAAATCCACAAAGAGGCTACTAAAAAATAAAACATCTAAAATTTAAACATAAGTACTTGATCATCACTAATGTAAACTTGCATATTTGAATGTTGCATGTTAAAAAAACATATATAGGCCATTGTATGGTTTAGCGTATCCTCATAAATCTGTATAAACAGTCTGTAGACAATATCACTGATATGACTCAAATAACAGCATGATACATTGTAACAAATGCACTGCAACCCATCTTTATCTGAACAGGTAAAGATGGGTGGAGGGGCAAAAACACAGCACACTCATAACACAAATTCTGCCCTGAGGGAGCCATGTAAATTTATAGATGTAGTTCACCCATTACACATGAGAATCAGGCTTTAAAAGCAAGCATATTATTTTCTTGGTTGCCAAGTCCAGGGCCATTCCTATTGTCGTTAATCCTTCTGTAAACCTCAAGCAAACCCACCTCTGTGTGTGGAGGAGGTGGGTGTGTGTATGTGTGTGCGTACTGTAAAGTATTTTCTTTTAGGGGTTATCTACACAACTCCATATATTAATAGAATTATAATTTTTTTCTTTCCATTTATGAAAATGTCTGTGTTTAGATGAGTCCAACAAAAAACACTGAAACATCCACACCTAACCAATCAGAACGTCAAAATATTAAATACAAAAAATAAGTAAATAAATTCAAACATTCTTCGCTTGCCCAAATGTTATCTCAAAACTATTGTAACTCTTTTTTTGTTCTGTTTTGTTTTGTTTTTATTTGAATGACTCTATTGTTGTTGTGGTTTTTAGGGCACAAAGTGGGCATGTGCAAAGCAGGCTGCTATGTCACCAATTCTGAAAAACTCCAAATCTTGATTCACCAAAAAGCAAGTTTTCTAAAAATATTTTCTTTGGAAAGCATTTTTTTTTGTTCTCACCAAAAATCCCATTTGCGTGTAGACAAGAGGTGGAAACGCCACAGAATGTATTTCTTTTTTCTGATAATATCGAGAGTAGTGTAGACGTAATCTAATCCACCCTCTTGTATTGTTTTACTGATACAAAATAGTAATGTCATTAATGAGCTAAACTAACATCTAAGACTTTATATAAAATGTTACACAGTTTGAAGTGCAATTATCTGTATACCAAAGTAATGTAAAGAATGATTAGTTTTTTTTATTAAAAATACTACATTTAGGGTTATGGTTGTGCACAGTCATGTATTCTCTCACGCACTTTCAAAAACAGAGAAAGACAAAGTCCACTCTCTGATCAAATCACAGGTCATTCTATTGAGTTAATGCTGCATAAATACCAAACCTGAAGTTGTATTGCTGTGACATTTATAAAGGAGTAAACAAAAATATTTGTTTAAAAATATCTACAAAGACAAATCATTGAACAGTTCCATCAGTGAGTTTCTCTTTTTGACAAACACATTTGGATTTATACCCAGTTCCTGAAACAGTGCATCACAGAAAGTGGAAACCTTACTCTATTGAGAACAAAGTGGAAAAACAAGCCAAGTAAAGGAGGAATCAAAAGGAGACCGATTTAGAAATTCAAGGGGATCAAATGGTAGCTTTATTAGTAGCTGAAGCCACAGGGCCAGTTGGAATGAAAGCCTCGTCTGTGCTCGGCCTAACTTGCCAGGTCAGGCAAGACACCCGGTGAGAGAGCACTCAGGCCTGGAGGAGCCTTCACACCATCAACCAAACCCTCACAGGTCATCCCACCCCCTTTTGCCTCACCATACCAATGCACTAATGTCTTTCTCAACAGGTACAGTGAGCAGGAGGGCAGCCAGGTAACCCAACGCTGATGGAATCACTCAGCCTCTCTGCAGGCAGGGCGGTCAATTGTTGTGATCATCATGTTAGCACGGTCACTTATATGAGATGGCAAGCTTTTAAGTGAATGGCCTAAATGAATGAGATTGGGATTGCTCTGCACAGCAAATGCAGGTGATGACAATTCAGGTCAAAGATTATCTTGCGTCTTGCAGGGGTGTGTGGAACAAATCCAATTTCTGCTGCAGGGACAGAAAGTAAAGCGGGCCAAAGAGGATATCATTCATAATTACAAGGCTTAGCCAAAGCAAATGCTCCCCTACAGAGAACTGCAACAATGGCCTTAATTACATTTTTTTTTTCTTTCTCCAACCCCTAGCTCAAAGTAAAAAAAAAACAAAAAAAACATAGATGACAAATTTGGCATTGGGATTCCAGCTAGCTTCTGTGCCAGTTTTGCATTTTTGCTTGTTGCCAAGACAAATCATATTAACACACTACTAAAGAACACTAAAACCTTTTGGCTACACCCCAACCTACCGGTGCCAGTAACTTCATTAAAGCGAAAAATGCTTTTAGGAACCTTTCTTCAGTTGCAATTACAAATAAGTTCCTTCATGGAGCTCCCCACCCCCCGTCATGGGTGGGCTAGCAGCCCAGGGGCAACTGGTGTGCAGACAACTGATCACTAAGTTGAATGGGTAAGCAAGTCCAGGGAGTCAGCTCAAGTAACTGCTTTGTTACCGAATAAATGTCGCCAGCAACAAAGTTCACAAAAGCCCAGTTGTCAACTTGTTTAGGCAATAAAGGGTCTATAATTATAGTGATGATGCCCACTCACCATGAAGAAAGTGCCTGAGCCCATCGGGAAAGTAAAAAAGCTGCTCTGATATAACACAAAACAATCTTGTTAAGGCTTAAAATAGTGTTTGGACTATCACAAAAGACTGTTTGACTGTTTGATCCAATGTGAATGTGTAAGGTGAGATGACTAGAGTTTCTGAGTACAACAATATAAAATATTCTTAAATATTCCTGCCAAAGGTTTGAGTCTGTGTCTGCCATCAATAATAATAAAAATGAACATCTCCCTGAGCAGTTTTCTCTAATTAAACCTAACTAAAACACACTGAATTTGCAATTCAAAAATGCTTAATGAAGCTGGGAAGCCATTTTTTTTTACCTCTTTATAGACCCCAAAGGTATGGGCAGGCACATAATAGCATATTAATTTAGTTTAAAATTACACTATTTACTACTTAATCTTTCTTTTTATTTTCTTTTTATTTTCTTTTTGCATCAGAGGAACTCACAGATCTGAGAAAAATTCAAGTTCACTTGCCTGAAGCATTAATGTATAAAAAAGACAATAGAACATCTACATCAGAAAGAAGACAAGTCTGCACCACTGTCCATCTTGACAACCCTCCAATCGCATTTTTGGACAGCAGCATGGCCTGAGCTTACCTCTGAGGTCCGCAATGAGCTGCCTGTACTCTGTTGAGTATTGCAAAGTACAATACAAAACTGGCAGATTTAATAAAATAAGAAGAAGAAGAAGAGGAAATTAAAACAAAACAACAAAAAAAAATTAAATTAAATAAATAAGCAAACAATATTAATTGTAAGAAGAAATATCCTAGTTAGCACTATTAGCTATTAATGCATCTGCCTCACTAAAATCCAAGCACTATCCCTGCTAATGAAACATAGACATGAAAAGAAGAAAGAAAAAGAAGGTTGTTTATCTATTCATTTGTTTTTAGATGCTTATTCAAAGTCAGGCTGAAATGACAGCAGGTCAAGGAGAGACGCCAAGACATTCCTTTCCAGAGGAACATTTTCCAGCTCCTCCTGGGTTATGTAAAATCCCTTCAGTGGGTTCTGGGTCTTGCCTGAGGTATTCCTCCAGAGGGATTTGCCTGAGACACCTCTAAGGGGAGGTAAAACAGAAGCATACTAATTAGATGCCCAAACCACCTCAAAGCACCCTTTTGATGCGCAAAACCTGCATCTATACTCCTATTTCCTCCTGAATGAGGGAACTCCTTGCCCAATCTCTAGACTGAGCCCAGCCACCCTATGTAGAAAGCTTTCAGTATTTTGTTTCTGGGATCACATGCTTATCTCTTTGTGTATGCATGAGACCATAAAATCCAGAAAGAAGCATGGGGAATTCAGGCTTCATTTCCACAGTGATGATCAGCCACTTTCATTTCAGTGGGGAGCAGTTTGATAGATATGTTCATGTCTATTGGCTGTGGGTATTCGTCATAGCATGCTGCAGTCAAAGTGAACTTTAACAATGGCAAGGGCAGCCCTGCACCAAGCTATGGACAGCATTGCACTTGGGTTTTGCTCAGCTTAGCACAAAATTGTGATTGCATAGTGCAAGCAGCAGAAATTAATAAGTTTCAGAGTGTAGTGGTGCCATTGGTGCTTTAGGTCTGAAAGGCTACAGAGAAAGCAGTTAATGAAATTACTTTGTAGCCCCATGTGTTATGAGACCAGTTATAGTTACTCATCTGCTTAGATCAAACTTTACATTATGGCATCAAGACTTGTCTTGTGAAGTAATCATGAATAACTACTCAAGTGTCACCCTCAAAAGTACTGGCAACAAAATAATAATACTTATTGCTTCAGTTGTCCCTTTAATCCTTCCTAATATAATATATTAAGTAACACCATTTGGCTTCTGTTTTAGCTCTTTTTATATCATATTAAGATAGGGAGAGCTACTGAGTGTTGGGACTCACTGGCAATCTCTTAGGGCTTTTTATCCAAGGCTGGCCTCTTGAGAATTTCTAGAGACACAGCTATGAATGAGTGAGTTGTTTGAAGAGGCCAGGCAAAAGTAGACTGCTGTCCTTGCCACTCCATCACTCAGTGACCTGTCAACTGGGTGTGCCAAACCAATCAGTAAAAAGACTTATAAGAAATCCCCCTACCTGTCCCAGGCAATCCCTGGTCAGTTAAGTGGCCCCTCCCTGATAGGCAGGGAAGGGGCAACTGGAGGAAAGCATTCATTTCAGGGAAGCCATTAATCTTTCTTCTTTTCTCTTTCTGACATCTGAACTAGACCCACCCAGCCGCCAGTCGCTTCACAAAAGCTTCCTCTCTGGTCTTGATAAGATCTGACTGGAGCCACGTGGCAGGCTGCCTGCAGAGCACCAGCAGCACTATTCTACTTCTATACTTGTGTGAACACATATGCACCATGTAAAAAAAACTGCATCCAGACATACACTTCTTTTCTGCTCACTTACATGAAACCATCTGGGAACAACTTTGACAGCATGGCAGATCCCTTCCCATCCCCTCCCCCACACTTTCTCACCCAAATACATCTTTACTTGAAAATGTAGATTATTGTAGTCATATGCCAAACGGCAGGGAGTTGGGTAGGTTTTAGAGATGACTCCTGAAACTCACAGCAAACGGTACATCTTAAAGATGCTCTTGAGGATGGGGGTTTAGCTAAATGCATGTTTGTTTGAACGCACATAGGCGCACTGAATCCCCAAAGTTATTCCTGTGTTACTGACACTAAAATGTTTTGGGGGTTTTTTCCACTAAAAAGCCCGATACTGATGTTTCCTCATGAACTGAGTGGATGATGTGATGACAGTAAGTTCAGAGGATGCTGATGATGTGCAGTGATACGACAGCTTACAGCTGTGATACCTGTTTAGACAAACCCTCTGACAACAGGATGTGTAACAAGGTGCGGATTTGCTTACCTTAGAAGTGAGGAGGCTTGTCTTGAAGCCTCACTTATGACAGTTAGTGCTGAGCCACAATGTTTACACAGCCCCTCTGGGCTATTTCACTTTGCAGCACGGAAATAGCAGTCATCTCCCAAATCATTCTGTGAGGAGAGAAAGTCTCATTGATGAGGATAAGAGGAAAAAGGGACAAGACAAGCCTGGGGATTAGCGGCCCTGAACTCTTGTGCAGCACACTCAACTGTCTGGTACTGCACACTGAGCTGTCTTGACAGAAGGGATACGTATGGCAATTGAGGAGGTTAGACCGGGTCATAAAGCGTTGCTCAGCAAGGATTAGGAGGCGTGTGGCCCCCTTCACTTTTAATCAAACCCTTCCAATCAGGTCAGATTACAATAGGATAAGCAGCTTCAGCCCTTTGTGTACTCTCTTTAGGGAGCTCCTAAAATCCACTATTCTTGCAACAGGAGAAAGTCTTCATTGTTATTGTTAATAATATGTTGAACAAATTAATGTTTTCATGGTACCTTTTAATAAAATACTGCATAGATTAAAAACCAGAACTGTTAAAAACACTTAATGATCAATAAGGAGCACAATATTGAGTCCTTCTTAAGGAGCTTACAGGAGCTTTCTTCAGGCCTTTTAGACTCTTGCTCTTTTTCTGTCCCTCAGGACAAATAGTCTGCCATTCTCTGCTAGTCTTATGTTGCACATTTGAAGTAACTTTATATCATTCATGGCTAATGTCTTATTTGCTGTTCATAAACAACATCTGGCTGTCAGAAAGGATAAGTTCTTAATAGGCTTTGTGAATAAAAGAAAAGAAAAGAAGTTACCGACTTAGACATGTGCAGCTGCTGGTTCAATTCCCTTGCACCTCTTTCAATTGATGTCAGCCAGATCACAGAAGGATTTTGTCACAACTGACGCTTTCACTGGTTGTTTCAACTTTGCAGAGATTTTCTGAAGAGTTAAGTAAACAGTGTTAACAATGTAAAGGTCTTCACAGTCTGAATGAACAAAAGCCAGATATGAGGCACTTTGCCTGCCCTACCATTCACTGTGATCACTATCCCTAATCTTGGAGTCAGGCTGCATACCTTGTGATTTCTCTGTTAGAACATGGATAGACGAGTGGTCCGTGGAACTTCAAAGGGGCAGGGAGACGCACATGGCTGCTAATTTTTCAGACTGGGCATATGTGGCGGAGAGCATGGATTTGAGGCTCTCCTCTCACTTCAAAGCCAGGCGCCTTAAAAGGTCTGGCTGTGTTTTGACGTGGATCTGCAGAGGTGAATGAGAATCAAGCACCCGCTGCAGACCCTTCAGAAGTCAGGCTCACTCTGTTTAACCCCCCCTCCCTAGTTCTCCCTCTGCACACACTCTCTCCTCCCTGTCTTGACAAAGAGAAGAAGAAAAACAAGAAAATTCAATAATGCCTTTGAGAGGCAGGATTACCTGAGGAGACGCCTGTGCTGCTATGCCGCAAGTGAAATCTCATGTGCCCTCCTCTCCTTCTGCTCTCACCACATCTTTTCACTCCCATCTCTCTTTTACTCCCAAGCTTGGTTAAAGACAGCCCTCAAAAAGCACATCAAAACTCTCCTTTGATGCCATGGCAGGCAATTAACCCCTGGAGTCCAAAATTACAGATTGCCTGGGATGTGACACATTTTGGTGGGGTGGGGTGGCAAGTGTGTGCCTGATTTTAGGGGGGTGAAATGGGATTGGGGAGGGTGAGTTCATTGTTTGTTTGTTTGAAAGCAGGCTTCTACTCTAATGAAGTGATGCTGTGGCAGATTTGATACAACCCATTTCTGTCAGTTTGAAAAGTAAAGTAGGGTAAACCTCTAGAGAAAGGGCTAGCTTCACCAGAGGAAGTGTTTGCACTCCATTATCTGTACTCCTGCTCACTTCTGATGAACATTGCTGCAATACAGAGGGAACAAAGGATCTGGGCTCCTTGCGAATATTAATTAAGTCGTGGGCGCAGCCAAACAATGATGAGGTCTATCCCAATTCTGACTGTGTTTTTTTGTGTCACTCGCTCCTCTTGTGATGCTTAATATAAAAAAATAATAATAATAATTAGGCTGGGTTTGAGCAGCAGAGTTGGATGGAACTCACAGATAAACCCTAGCGTTCCCTTGACTGATGTGGTGATGAACTACATTACATGTCACTGGGTATTACCTCAGAGTGAATGCCATGTGTGGCTTTGGCACAGCAAAACGGTTTACAAAATGGCTCTATTTTGCAGACTTGTCAGCTGCAAGGCAGGTGTGCAAAAAGCCTTGCCAGGTAAAGAAAATCCACTGTGGCAGAGGTGGCATGTTACACAATCAAACAAAGAGCATCCAGTGTGCAGTGGCTGGTGATCCATACTGTATCTCTCTGTTAAATAAAGTGTTATAGTTTTCAAGATATAGATGTTTACTAGATAAATGTCCCTCTGGCAAAATAACAGTGCTGGAAAGAGAGAAAAAAACATTATCACAGTTTTTTTCTTTCTGGCAAGTCTAAATCTCTTCTTGCACCAATCATGTCAGCTTGTTATGGTAAAGAACATTGTCAGTTGTCTCGTGCACAATGCCAAAGACTCTCTGTGCACTTCTTGATACATGCTCACTCTCTGTAACCAAAGTCTGCCAAACATGCAGAGATTGATTTTAGTTAAGATAGTCCAAAACGCATTAGATGCATCCACAACATAAATCTTAAGTTTTTCTCTGCTGAGGACAAGGTAGTCAGTTTTTACCCCTCAGAAAATTATTCGTACCCCACTAGGTCAGGCAAAGGCTTCCGATCTCCTCAAGACATTGTTTTACGATTGGCTTTTGCGCCGCCCTCCCCTGGCAGACAATGAGATTACACTGTGATTATAAGCACCTCAATTTTGTATGACAGCCTTTTCCACGTGGGGGAATTACAATCATGTTTCATTAATTCAGCTTGAATGAAGCCTCATTTTAAGCATAGAGAAGCTTAAGATTTATGTAAAATTTATAACATAACAGATGTCTTCTGAATATGGGATCTCTAGTATAAATAAGGAAGATTTTTTTTTTCCAAAAATAAATAAATTAATAAAAACTTGATACAAGATGCCTGACACAGGTTGCACCTAAGGGTTGAAGAGCTTATCTTAAACGTCATGTATTGTAGCGTACCAGAGGGAGTGTCAAGTTGACAATATTTTTTTTTATTTATTTTTTTTATCAAATGGCCTTCTTTAATACTCCTTATCAGTTTCAATACTGACAAACCAAAACAAGCACCATGTTTCAGTAAAGTAAAATCACCCAGAGAGCTTGCTAAAACATGGTATGCATCAGAGCTTTCCTTTTTTTGTAATTTTTATGAATTGTCATTACTTCCCAACAATTCTTTTTGTCTGTAACAAAATGCATCTGTGTTTCAAAAAATGTCTCACGCACTTTGTTCAAGCCCAGGGAGCCCTATACAAGATAGCCTCAGGCCAGAGCTGCTGTATTCTCTTTCCCTTTTGTATGCACTGTGTCTCTGCCTAGACTAAATATGGGGACATGAGCTTCACAGCCTACTGTCTTGCATGCTCCTGCCATCCCCAGGTACTCCGCCAGCGCAGCTCAAACAGAGGCAGTGGGGAGACAGTGTTTCTCTGCTTCAAAGAGGGGGGAAAAGATAAATCATTCAGGTTGGGCTTTTGTTCCAATATGCCATGAAGCTGCGATCACAATCCCTTTTTCCACTTTCTTTGTTTTCTGAACCAAAGCATCTGGATGTGACAGTGAAACTAACTTCCACTGCTGGTTGTTTATGCAGCTCAATCACTGTATTTTTTTTCAAATTTGAAATGACATCGTTGACGATCTTGCATTTAGGAATGCAGAGATCTTCATATACAAAGGTAACTCACTGTCAGAAATAAAAACAGAAATAAGGATAAAATGAAATGAGTGCATACATATCCATCCATCCATCCATTCATTTATCCATCCATCCATCTATCCACAAGTGATTGGCTTAAAAAAATAATTTTCAGTCACTTCATTTTGCTTCCAGACTTTAACCCTGTGAATAAAAAAAAGAGAAAAAGCTGAGGAAAACAGTTCCTCTGCTTTCAGTAGTTTTTAGGTCTCCCATTTTTTTTTTGTACTCTACTTGTCAAGTTTTCTCATTTTTTTCGGACATGTAACATCACACTGAGATATACCATTTTTTTAGCTAATACATCTGTTGAGACCGCATTGTTGGAGAAAAGAAAATTCTATTTTACGCCTGTCAAACTGTTTCTGTACTAAGATAATATACAGTTTCTTATTAAAAATCCTAAGCTTTTTGAGCTGAGACAGATAGCAATTGACTCTGTAATTAATTTTATCAAATCTATTCAGCTTGACTTGAGTCTCAGTCGTAGATGTGAGTCCTGTTTGTGTCTTTGTCAGGCAAAGCTGCAGTGCTCCTGTCTATGTCAGCCTGCCATTCAGCCTGGTTAAGTCATTTAAAGGAGTACAGTGAAAACAGAAAAAAAAAAACAATAAAGGAAAATCAGAGTTATTAAATTGGATATTGCGGTAATTTGTAATCTAACTTCATCTGAATAGATCCGATGGAAATTCATTGTTTAGCCAGAGAGAGCTGAGCCACTCCAATCATTGAAAAAACAATTCAAATTTATACTAGACCCCGCTTTATGTAAAAATGGGTTGATAGAGAAATGAAGTGTAGGGAAGCATTAATCTCCATGGCATTATTTTTTTTCTTCATTTCCACAGTAACAATTGTCTACTGTATAATGGGATCAAAGTGAGTTTGCTAATAATGTCTGAAGAGAAAGGAGCTTACTGTGTGCCAGTCAAACACTTTCTAATGGAGTCTAACTCAAACAAGCCTTTCCTCTGCTGGTTCTGCGTCACACATCAGTGGGCACAGTGTCCCTTCAGCTCCTGCCGCGAACACAGCGAGGAAGAGAAAACACAGCGTAGTGCTAAATGGTCTTTAATTTATTCACTGTTAAGGCTCGGCTAATGTTCAGCTTGTCCACTTTATAATTACATACATACAACAACTGGTACAGCTCTTCCTTTTCATTCTTTGTTCTTGCTATGCTGCTTCGTGACATCATGGAATCTGTGAGGAGAAATCACTTAAAAAAAAAAACTCTTTTTCACACTTTCATAAAGTCAAGATTTACTTTGACTGACATCCAAAAACTTCAGGTGTTCACTGACTAATAAATAGTGGAATGATGGGTGACAGAAGGACCGGGGGGGTGAGTGTTCCTACCGTCCGCCCCTCGGGTGATGAGTGGAAAAGACATTCAGCGAAACACTGGCCACTTGCCAGCACTAACTGTACTTGTCCTCACTCTTCCCTGCTGAGAGAACATCCATCTCCCTCCGTAGTCTGACACTCCGTTTATTCCCACATTCATTTGTCATGTCCCCAATCAGCTGGATGAATAGAACGCCATGACCATGATGGATAGTGATTTTAATTAAGACCCCAACCCCCTTTTATGAAAAAGATCTAAGCTCAGTTTGAGTTTCCTTTTTCACCCTTTCTGTTTATCTAAAAAGAAAGCATCCCTCCATCTATTGTTTTGTTGTTTTTTGTTTCCTTTGCTGGTGGTGAGTGAAGGTCTTTGGATTCCCTGTCTGTCAGCTGTAGGTCATCTGACAGAGAAGAGCCTACAGAGAGAGGTGTGATGGGTAACAGAGGGGGGCAGTTGAAGTAAGTCTGGACCCAAGATGCTTTTGTTTGTTTGTTTTCTGTGTTTAAAACAAAGAGCGCACAGCACTGAGAATTCCAACCGAAGGAACTCCCCTCAGAGATTAGTTATTCAAAGGCATGCAAATGACATTGCCATGTGCTGGTTTACAAGGGGGTTGTGTTCATTTTGGATTAGCTTAATTGCTTCATTTCCAAAATAACTTCTCTGTTGTTTACCAGCACAATGCAGAAAAAAGGCTGTGTGTAAAAGAGCTGTGGAATATTTTACATGTTCCTTTTTTACCAGATAGTGAGTGTAGTATTTTATTATTTGGTCAGTTATGTGGGAAATCACTGGCTGGCTTTTGAAGAAACTGTATTGTGGAAAATGTCCTCTTACATTCAAATATAAATAAATACACAAACATCACATTTTAATTGTTTTACAAAATCATAAATACACTTTTGCCATGAAACTTGCCATTATTCTAGCAAGTATTGTAATTAGTACAGTTGCTAACCATTGTAATCTCCATGTGATATTACTTGCACTGTTTTACATTACCTGAAAAATGCCCAGCTATTGCCCTTGCAATATATTAAAAATGCATGTTGCCTCAAAATGTACCTACAGATTCTGTTCTTCCAGTTTTCTAGTCAGTTTTAATAGCAATAATAATTTTTGTCATCCACAATTAATAATGATTAAACTTGTTTCAGTTTTCCTTTGTTCCTTTGTGCCTGTTCTCCCATCTACAATATCAGAAGGTAAACAGTCAAACACAATCAGACAAAATAACAAATCAAGCAAAACCAAACCTGTTTTTTGGTGAATGTTTATGCACAGAAAGTCACTCAATAACCAAAGGTCTTTTAGAAAATAAAAATAAAAAGAAAGTCCTGCACATAAGGTCATGTACATTCTTAAAATGCTTTTCACTTTTATTTTATGTTTTATTTTTAAAGAAAATTACATAAGTTGTTAATATATGAAAATACATTTCAGAATTTACAACACAAAACGTTTCTAGCGCACAGGGATTTCTTGCTTTTATCTGCATTTTCAAAGTTAAGTCCCAAAATATGAACGTTTGTGTGTACATAGTCTGTCATTATGCATGAGGTTACATAGAAAAAAAAAAAAAAACGTAATAGTCATTGGGCATAATCCCGCACAGAAACCCCAGCAGCACTTGTGTCCGAGGAAGTTAATCACCTCGGATAGGTGCAGAAAGGCAGGATTGAATTTCAAGAAAACAGCATATCTGTTGAGGGAAGCCATGCGTGACATGCCTGCACTTCCTTTAAACATGCAACACCAGCAGGCGCCCCAGAATGTTAAATCATTGAAAAGAATCAATTACTGTAAATGCAACTGTGGCAGTCAAGCATGTAACACAAGGCATATCTTTGAGGAGCCTAAAATAACATTTGGACAATCTATTGTAAAATTCTTTAGGGTCACCAATGATTGTATAACTAAAATCTGAAGTTTAAGACACACACAGTCCTTTTCACAATGTTAAACACAATCTAACACGTCTTTTGCAAAAGTCTAATGTGAGTCAGAATTGTTATGTAAGATTACATAGATGGAGATATTTTCAAGTGCTGTTCGACCATAGCTTAAATAAATTGTTAAATCCCCATTTAAAAAAAAAAAATAAGAGCAAATACAGCAATACAACAGTTGACATAACAGGACACTCAAAAGCTAAAATATAGTAGCATTGGATTATTTTTCACTGTAGAACGTCTTCAATTCAAAGTCCCAATTGGAAAGTATTGTGAGGTTTTTGGACTGCTGTCCTCAACTAAGCCTTTCAAAATAACCCCAATATTGCCCAAATATTCTTATTATGTACACCACATAACCTTCTTTGCTTCCAATCAGCCCAGAAATCCCCCTTCAGCTTTATATCAGTAGTGACATGCTTAATCTCATGTTATATGGAATAACACATAATAAAAGTGGAAAAAATAAACATCATCCCCTGGCAAATGCCTAAATCCCTTTTCCATGTCCTCCTGAGTGGACAAGCAATGTTATTTATTGTGAAACAAGGCGGGGACAAGGATCAGAGCTCCTCTTTGAGCACCATCTGAGGACTGAACCACTGTTTTCACATCATATCCCAGTGTATACAAGCTGTAAACCCGCCTCGCTATAGCCTAGGCCCTTTGTTAACACTTGTATACTGGTCACTCACTTCATCAGACATACTCACAAATATTGATTGCAACACATTTCTGACATTGTCCTCATTGGCAGGACAGCAACCTTGGAAAAAAAATAAGGGCTAATGCAGAAGAGGATTGCCTGTCTATCTCTCTCTGTGTTATGGAATGACACCTCAACTCCAACCACCCCCCACCCCACCCACTCCTCCTCTTCCCTTCCTGTGGATGTTTATGCTGGTTGCTCTTGTTTGAGGGACATTGCTTGATCATTCATTATAAGCTCATGTCTGTCAAACCAAACAATGAATAGACTGCTCAAAATTGATGACTATATAGAAGTGCATATGAGCAAAAAGGCTTTCATTTAGTGCCCTACTCTCCATGTAGGAGGTGACAGTCATGATGGATATGACACTATACACCAGATTTATCTTGGAAATGGAATAATTATGCACTTAATGCATGACTGGTGGTCTGCATTTATACTGATAGCTAACAGGGCAGGCAGTAGGACAGGCAGAGGGGGATGGACAGAAGAATCCTGGAGGCCTTTGTAGCATCCAGCCTCATTGGAAATCTTTAACTACCGGAAAATACATTTTCTTCTGTCAAGGTTAAGATACAAGTCTGCATATACCAAGTAACACCATGACAGTATCACCTCAGTGAGGACACCTGGCTCATTGCAAGGTGACCTCAGACTGGCTAATGGTGACTAATACCTCTGTAAAGGATGGCTAAGGGTCATAACCAACTGCACCATTTGAAGGGGAATGACTCTGAAACAGCAAATAACGCTGATCAATATGCCGCATTACACATTCCTCCATCTTTCTTTGTTCCTGTGCACAAGATCAGACATAGATGTACGTAATGTGAAAATAATGTCGATTTCAATCCAATCTCATATGAAGACCATACATAAACACCTGACATGAAAAGCCTCAATGCTCCAAAAGAATGACTTCCCATTGCAAGTACTAAGTTTGGTTTTGCTCAAAGACTGAAAAAAAAAAAACAGTTTTACATGCAACACTGCCTTTATAATTGAATGTGCGTTTCACATGCATCAAAAATGATTTTACTGTTATGGTGGAAATCGTTTTTTAATTCAAACTTCAGTCACAGGAGTGAGCAGAAGATGGAGTTCCTCATGGTATTGCTGAGTGTTGTAACACCTGGCGAGTAGTGCATCTCTCTCAGAGGCATCATAAGCTATATGTCATCCAAGCGTCAATCTTACCAGCAGATTTCACATGCCGCTTGCACCACATCATCTCTGCTAGCTTAGTTCCCTAAATATTTCGAGTGAAACAGTGGGTTGAATCCAATTTCACATCTGTCCAGGCATCTCAAGCAGTAAGGAGAGGGGAATAGCTCAACTCAAAGTATAGGGTAAAGGATACTGTGAGGTTATAAAATGTGAGACTGACTTCCTTAACATGTTGATAAAAATATATACTCAAATAATGATGAGCATAATCAGCATGAAAATGAAAATAGCTGGGAAATTAATCATTTGGGAAAAGAGATCGTCAGGGTGCCTAATAGCTCATATTAGCTAAATATTCTGTGTCTCTACACCTCAAAGACAACCACTGTGTGATTAATGTAATTGTTGTCATTAGCCTTGCATTTTTTTTAATAATAAATTCCCGGAGGCTTAGTATGATTACACTGTTGTACTAAGGCAATTTAAAAAGCCATGAATCACCGTGGTGCAAAGCTAAGTACAACAAATTTTACAATGCCTAATTCCAGGTACAGAAGAAAGAGCTGGAGCTGTGAGTGGAAAATGTATTCAAATCCATCTGGTGGATTCCAATTCATTTGTCTTCCTGTGGTTTTAGAAGTATGCAGTGGTGATGAGCTGCCAAGTCTTTGATCAGCTAACAGAGACAATGCTGCTCTTCCCAGCCCTGTGGCATGGGGGTTTACCTGCTGCTAAGTCAGGTATCACAGCCGGGGACAGAGCACCTTAAAGAGGCTTTAACACTCCCCTGGATCAGGCTGACATGATTCATGTGGGCTGGCTGTGGATTTGAGTCCCTGTTCTAGTGCAACATCTTTCATGTCAGTGTGTTTGTGGGAATATGGAGATGGGTTTTGTGTGCTCGTGGGTGTTCCTTAACGCAGAGCGATACAACCTCAGGCCGGTCCTGATCCCCAACGAGTCAGAATCTACCTCTCAATGAATCTCATGTAGCACACTTAATACCCTTAGGAACATGGTGCACAAGGCCCTTCATCTTGGTAACAGAAAGGAATTTGAGAGCAGATTAATATTATGAACAGTAATATTCCCCCAGCGGCATCTGCATGCTCTGGGGATTACAGGGCTCTGGGGTGATTATCAACAGAGGGACTGGGGTTAGAAGGCCAAAAAAACTTTTTTTATTTATTTTTTCCCCGTGACTCAGAGCACAGAGGTACAAACATAAGAAAACACATACATATTTAATATTGGGACTTGTGTACATATATATAT
>JAOXNZ010000044.1:15853431-15864500 GCA_028566095.1 Kryptolebias brasiliensis | reverse complement strand
TCTAATTAAAAAAAAAAAAAAAAAGCTGTAAAAAACTCAAATTAATACCACTTTGATTTTACTGTCATATTTTAAAGCACAAAGGCCTGGCAAGTCTGCGCTCTTGTAAACAGCTTTATATAACACAGAAGATATCAAGTCTCCAACAAGAGCAAGTGGGAAATTAGAAAAATCCAAATGATCTTTTGACCATTTTCCTAAGTATAATTTAAATTCTTGTGTGAGGAAGCATCCCTATTCATATTTCTTGAAATACATCATTATTGGAATAATGTGATGAATGAATTACTTTGCCAACACCAGGCGCCTGGGGGATGACCTGTGACAATTCTATACAACACTTCTCCAGAGCTGAAGAAATTCATTTTCATTTCCCACTGGCTGTCTTAATCACCATGTCTACACATGACAAAGAGTTCACTCTGGCTGCTTGCATATCAAGAATGGGACTGTAAATTGATTTCACTGCTGTCCAGTCACATATTTGATGAGTAGTAACAGAAATTTTATCCAAATTCAAAAAGCTGTTCAAAGCTGCATTAGTGACTGTGTCTTTCTGCTTTTTTCAGAGGAAGACAAGGATTTCAGGGTAAATATGTAAATATAAACACATTACAGAGTATGCAAAGTGTAACTTTTTTTTTCTTGTGGTATAATGCAAATGATTTTTTTTTTAAATATCAGCATATGGGACACATCATAAGAAAAAAAAAACATCTGTTACAGCTCAGTGTCCTATTTAATCTGGTGATCTTCACTTGACACATTTCAATCAGAAATAAGAAGCGGAGATTCAAATGAAAAAAAAATATATATATATATATCCGACTGGATATCCAACTGGGCAAGAATATGTTATATTTATAATCTTTTTTAATTCATAAAATAAAATGTTAAAACACCTTATTGTCCACAAAATCTATTTAAAGAAAAGCTAAACATGATTTTTTTTTTTACTGTTGAATTTGCTTTATTAAAGATTCAAAGACAATAGATGTGGGATCTAAAATGTGGATGGAAACACTAAAAGTAGTCTTATAAGTGTGAGAGCAGGGATGTTGTAGAAATCGATGCAGCATTGCATTGGCAATGCTTTGAGCATGTACAGCATGACCAGGAGATTAAGTAATACAGATTCTGTTTGACAGGCTGATCATTAACTAGTTTGAAATCTGCCTGTACTATCCATCTTGTCTGACATCTTGGGAAAGACAAGTGTTCTACACAAGTGAATTTAGGATGGTACATGCAAGACAGTGCCTAGAAGGGGCCTGACGGTGCTGTGAGTGAGTTTTCTTTGTTTATTATGTGATTTCAATCACAACATAACTCATTCTCACTTAAGAAAAACAAAGGTTTATTTGAAACTCCATGCTGCAATTTTAAGAGGAAAGATCTTTGTGGATGAAGATAAAATAAATTTAGACCTTTGCCCTTCATTTTAACTGATCAGTTAGGTCTCAGCATCGCCTTAACTCCCAGTTTACTCATCCTTCTCACTCCAATCCTGTCAAAAGTCATTTTGCTTAACCGATTTAGTGTTCTGATCCGAGGACACACGGTATTATTTCATATGCCACTCATACTCTTAATGCTCCACATATGACTTTTCTGGCCACAGTCTGCCCCCACATGCCCATTCTCAACACACACGCACACATGCACCCACACACACACACACACAAACAAATTAAATACAGGATAAAGTCAGGTCTCAGAATGGCCCAGTTATGGAAATCTTTGTCTCTGATACATTACAAAGATATAAAATATAATATAGTGGATTATGCTCTGATATCAGCTCTTACTTATTACTGTGTGTAAGAAAGAAAAAAAAAAATCACCTCCCCTGTATCCCTGAAGGATGAGAGGATTAATCTTGGTAAGACGTAACACACACAGATGGTCAGACAGGAAAAATTAGAAAAATATGCAATATGAATACATTTGTCTTGTGTAATATCAAATATAATTCATCTATCACAGAGATAATGGCTTGATGCATTGGTGTACTTAGGAAAGAGACAAAGTTAATTTCTTTATAGGCCAAATATAACCACCAAGATCCCTCTGTAATAAAAAAAAATGTTCTTCTGGGGGTGTTATAGAAATTAAATGCAAGACAGCTATTTGGTTTGCATGGTAATGGGATTGGGGCTAGCCTGTGCATTGATTGTTTGAAGTTGCATTTCACTTATGCCCAAAAAAATATTCTCAGAAATATACGTGAAGCTGCCATTTAATATTAATATTATTTTATTTCAGCAACAAACATACTTCGATGAGAAACAAGGCAGAAACTGATTTTTTTTTTTTTTTTTTTGTTAAGGAAAGAGCCTATTCAGTGTCACACATTTTACTATTGACATGGTTGTTTATTAGGATGTAGACAGAAATGTGATATGGTCATCTGGAACAGCACACACGTGCAACTCCCAAGTGACCGGTGGGCCTCATGTCTCCTGCCAGAGGTCTTTTTCAATATCCTGAAAACACGGACAGCGGTGGTGTGCGTGCTATCCGGTACTTAAAACACAGGGGGCCTGTTAGTTGCAGACATAGCCCGACAACAAGACTCAGATCACAGGTAGCAGCAACAGGAGGAGGAGGTACCGTTTCCGTGGGCAGAGCACACTGGCTCATACATTGGCATAACTCTGCTGTCACCACGCGAAACCTGATTTAGGCAATGCAATCCTAAAAAGTCTTTAGAAACCCGTGTTACTGCATATTTTTCTCCCACTTGTCTGTTTTAGAACTGCATGCAGAGTGGCAAACGTTAAATAGCGGCTGTGTTGTACTGCGAAAGGTTCATATAGTCAGTTTGTTGTGTGTTTCTTACAGGGTATTACTAAAAAAAAAAAGTAATTCTACACCCTCTTATTGACAAGGTGACAGGGGGTCAAACTTAAAAAAAGAAGGGGGAAAAAAATCTAATTGAATCATGCTCCCTCACGTTCAGAAGTGACATAGCGCTTGTTATTAGCGAGAAATAGGAAATTCACTTTAGTCTGGAATTTGTGAAAGGTGGGTCCAAACCATAATAATGAGTGACCTATTGAGCTTTAAAACTGTGACTTTTATCTTCCAGGAAGCAGGTTTGGTAAGGTGACTGTGGGGATTTGTTTGATCCACTTTAAAAGTGACTGATGTCTGAAAATGGGTGGAGGAGGAAAAAAAAGTTAAATCAAATCCAGTTGTTGAGGCATGCTGCGAGATACCCATCAGATCAAATTCAGGCTGTTGGTCTGCTGAGTGTGTGTGCTCTAGTTATATTTATAGTGCTTATCAAACTTTTTATGAATTAAAATCTCTACTAAGATAAGAGTTTATGCAATGTTATAGCATTATTATAGTACTGAGTTCTGAGATTATCTAAATTTGAGTAAAACTGAATGACTAATCAATTTTATAAAAGCCATGAAAGTCATCACCAGGAATAGTTGTCTTCTTCCTGTAATCAGTGAAAGAAATCACAGCTGATTATTTTGATTTCCCAAGGGGGTTCTCTTGTTTTTGGTTGTACCCTTAAATTATGATCCAAAATGCTTACGGATAAATTGTTTGGGTGTCGGATGAAACATTGGTGCAAACTTATATTTGTCTAATGGCCTTACTCATTTAGATGCTAACAGAAAGTAATATTGAGGCACAAGCTTCCAAAGCTGACATTCGCAAACAGCGTCACGGCTTATGCACAGATCTCAGAAGCATGAAGAGCAGCATTACAATCCTTTCACTCATTTGCACTATGCCGTATCACATGTTCATTTATTAATCCAGGTAGCAATGTTCCTGACTTATATGCACTTGCTGTGACAGCTGAATCACATCCTTAATGAAAAATTCACTCGTAAGTGTAACTGTGCTCGCAACAAGCAAGAGCCATTGCATGCCAAATCACAACTGTAAATATTTCAGAATTACTAAAAGCAATCCAAGGTAGACATTTATATTTTATATGCATATCCGCGCACCTCGAGATATTTTTGAGAGTAATTTGTCAATGACGTAAGGAAGGCATCAATATTTGAATTTCCTAAAAAGATTCAAACAAACAAGCAGATAAGGTCTACATAAAAAAACAAAAACAAACAAACACTAAATTACCAAGGATCCAGTTTAGTAGACTTGTCAGTCAAAGCACACTGCCCAGATTATATTTGTAAGTTGTGTAAAAGTACATTCTTGTATTTTATAGCACTGGAGGGACCCTCAATGACACAGTAGTCTCTCAAATGTACACAAAGTCTTAAAGTCTATGGGCATGTTAGCATGTAGGAAACAATACAGGAAAATAGATGCAAGAGTCATGCAATCCTTACATGCACTAGATTAGGCCAGAGGCCAATTTGAGATAAGTAGTAAACATTAAAGCTCTTGTTTATGTCTTAATTTTTTATTTCATGTCAATTTTTGAGCACAACTTGTACCAAAGATGTCAAAGACTCATCGAACTGTCAAGCTCCTGCATTGGTAGTTTAAAATTATTGACAAACATGGCAGCATATCTTTGTTCAATGGTGAAGTGCATTTGCAAAATTTTGAAACCCGTGCTAAGAATGCAGACATTTTGTGCAAAGGACCTCCTGTCCTCCTATAAGCGCTCTGATTTGCGTGGGCCTGGTTGGCACACGTGCATAAGGACTGCCCGGTTCATGAATACACAGAATCAAGATAAATCCAAACTAGATCGAAACAGAGAAATAAATTGAAAAACGTACAGCTTTAAAAAAGAAAAAGAAAACAAAAATCAGCATGAACATTCTGCTGAATGAGAAAACAAACTGTGAAATGCTGTTGAGGTCAGCCCTCCCCTCCTACTAATTTCCATCTGTTGTTGCCAGCCTCTGCCGCACAGTGGTGCAGACGCTGCTGCCTTGGAGTGAGACAGGGCCAGCCCCGTGTCCCATAAACACACACAAATCATTTACATGCTGTACTCATCAAAGGCAAGTCTTCCTCATCTCCACAGAGACTTGTGGCTGATCTGAGCTTCCAATATTGCATCTCAGAGCGTCTCGGCTAACCTTTGCAACTGCCAAGAATGTGATTAATTTTTTAAATACAGCTGTTGACCTATTATTGAGATGGAGAGGAGCCACACGAGACACTCATCTCCTCTCCTCCGTATAATGGAATGCATTATTGCATCAGTGTTTACAAGGAGCACTAAAAGAGAAACAGAATGAGGGAGAAAGCATTAAATAAAGCAATTCGGCTAATGTCGCTTTGGGCTTTGTGCACACACAAAATGCCAATCAAAACCCGCAACTCTTTGATTCATCGCGGTTTGCTCTGACAGTTGCATCTGAGACTGGAGTGGTGACACAATGTGGAACAATAATTACCCTGCAGTGTTTAAGTCCTCCGGTGTCTTGGTGGAATCATAAATAAAATATGTTCAAGATAATGGATTTATGTTCAATAATTCATCATCAGAATGTTTCAGTCTGAGTGATATAATACGTGTCACTGTATTCTGTAACACAGTGCTTAGCCAAATTAAGTTATCTTGGAACAGATTTATTGACGGGGCTGTTGCTGCATTCATTTACTCAGCAACCATTGGTTAATTACTCCTGCAAAGCAATAAAACAAACAATGCCAATGGACTGATTCGAAACCACTCAGCGTCAGTGTTAACTACACACCCTGGCTAACTAGACACTCAAGCCTTTGACCAAACAACACTGAGGATCACATGATTTCCGTTCAAACACACATGGGGTTGTAGTGAGAACAGAGTAGAGGAACTGTGATATTTGCCATTCATGATTTAAACTTCACAGATGAAGTTTGGTTTGATGACCCATCAGAGGATCTGTTGGAGTCCTTGCAAGAGCCAGAGGGTGACATCTAGGCCTGCTCATCTGGATGGGGGTCAGTCAGTTGGCTTGAAGATCTACAGCCAGCTGGAAAGTCATGATAAGACTGGCCTTCATGTCCAGTATGTCCCACTCCCAGCTGCAAGAAGACGCCTCAGTGGCAAGCTGCAGGAAACAGCTCATCCTCATAATTATGACATGAGCGTGTTTGGGGACAGACCAAAGCCCACATGTCGCAGCTTTGCATGAAGTTGCTATTGTAAAAAAGAAAAAGTAGAAACTTGTAAAATTGCAAATATTTCTAAGTTATTTCATAATTGAAATTGCCATCAACAAATGCAGCAGGTTTAAATTAATGGCATAGCAACCCTTGAAGAATGCATATTGCCTGCTACCCTTCATGCCAGAGTTTTAAACAAAAATCATATGATGCAAAGGAACAGAGTCTTGACTCTAACAGTTAATGCCAAAGTTTTAGACAAAGATGTGCGATGCGAAGCACTCAAAGTATTTGTTGGGAATCACTCACACCTACTACCACACTAAATTTTAGCTCAATTTCTGTAAAACTGGCTCATGTCAATTAACAGCGGTGGCCATTTTGAATTGTGCTAACTCCAAGTTAATCAGTTGTAGATGTACATCCAGTGATCTATTTCTGAGAGTTTCATTAAAATATTAAAATCCCTCCAGTGGTTCATGAGATGTTTTGCTAACAGTACAGACAAACAAGCACACATGCACACACAGAGAGACACGGGCACAAACATAACTACCCTTTTGCTTTCGGAGCAGGGCATAAATGAATCCAGTGGTGTAAATATTTAACGACCAATCAGCTGGATGAGCGTAAAGCATTCCAAAACATTTGTCTCAGCCACAAAGAAGTACAAATAAAGGAGATGCACTCACCATCAGCAGCAATAAGACACCTGCTTTAAAGAAAAAGCAACACTGTTTTATCAAAACACACACATGCACACACATATTGTGAAATGCTCAAACTGAGACAGCTTAAACATTCAGCAGGGGCAAAAAAAAAAAAAGTGGAGCAAAAACAATTTACATGCAAATCAAATGTTATCATCTCAATCTCTTTATGCCACTTTTGCCTGAAAAACTGTATTCATATGCACAAAGGCATTCAATTACTGTAGCTGGGGCTCAACTTTTCACTCCTCAGCATTCTCTATTCGGAGAGACAGACCCCATGTACATTTAATAGGTAGCCATTGTGTTCCTCGGCTCTGTGAGAGATCACTGCGAGTGTGTCAGTTAGAGGAGATGGCAGCATGTTTCAGTGTATGAAACAAAGAATCTGCTCCAAAGTGACAGGCTCTGGATATTGTTCAGGAAAAAAAAAAAAAAGTTAAATTCACTCTGCAGCCACCACCAGCAGTCTCGGCTATGAAACATTAACTGTACTCTGGCTAAAGGGAAGGGAAGCTGATTTGGTAGATATTCCACAAAATCTTGTTTGCGAGCGATCCATCTGTTAGATCTGTTAGTAGAAAAAAATAAGTAAATAAATACATTATTTAGCTTTTTTCTATTAAAATCTACTCCTATGTGTTGTTAAAACAATTTAGTATTAATGCAGAAACTCAACAAACAATGTTAAATAGAGTTACAGAAAATCCCAAATCCATGCTGTAGCCTGCGAAGACAGACGGGCTGAAAAGGCCAGAGAGGAAACGGCAGTGCTAGGCATAAAGTAACCACCAGAGGGCAGCAAACTGACATCCTAAAGTCTTTCCTGAGATTCATAAAGAATTAAGTCTTTTATATAAAATCAGTCCGTTTGGCATCATTTATAAGTAATTTATAATACTTTTATTCTTTTAGAGTTTTTTACAGTCAATAAAAAAAAGTTATATTCAGTTTATTTGACCATTCAGTACAAAAAAGCCAGGTTAAGTCATTGTTTACCATTCTTCTGTTTTAATTATTAGATTTATAGGCTTGTTTCAACATTATGAATTTAACATAAGACTATACTTACTACTATGTGTGTCTGCTGCTGGGTGTTGCTGTGTTTCTTCTAACTGTACACCCATCAGCCCATACATTATGACCATTGACAAGTAAAATAAAGAACATTGCTCATCTTATTGCATCATAAAATACTTCTGGAATCTGCAGTCTGATATGCACAGGTGTTTTACTTTGGACACTTGCAAGACATACCACTCACATGGAAACAAACCACTAGTAGCCACACGTCCACAAGAACAACATTGAGCCCAGAAAACACAGAGTATAAATTGTTTGGCTGGTTTCAAAACTCCTTAGTTGATGAAATCTGATGAAATCTGATGGCATCTGTAGAAAGTGAACAGAATCTACAATGACTTTAGCACCAAACCCACAGGGCCCAGATGATTTATGATCAATGTACCAGCACCAGACAATCCAAGACACTCCAGATGGTTTGTTTAACTTATTTTATTTTATTTTATTTTCCTGTCCATGCCTGAACTGATCTGAGTTGGTCTGATGACAAATAGAGAACCTTCACAGTTTTAGTTTAGAAGATGTGTGTATTATGTAGAATGTTTGATTCAAGAGTCAATAAAATCAAGCCCTCTAGTACTGTAGTTCTCAAACTTTTATGACAATACCTTAGAAAGCTCTCCAAGAACCACTAATATGACAGACCATAGTACAAACTTATATTCATATCTGACATAACGAGCAAACTGGCCAAACCCCTAATCTTGGTTGAGGGGTGCAATCTAAAATGTGAAGGTTGAACAGCAACACATTCAGTGGCTTTTCTTCTGCCTTGCAACAACTGAATGCAAATTTGAGATAACTTGAACCACATTTCTTCACTTTGTTTGCACCTTTTGTTGCAAGCAGGTGCTACAGAGACTTGACTGGTATTAGATAACCACATTAATTAACTATTATCCAGCGTCCACAGGGGTTCTCAAAATTTTCTCCACTGAATTTTTTGTTTTAAGTAGTTTCTATCTGTAGCCAAAATTACAGTTTACTTGAACCACTCTTTTTTTTTTTTTTGTCTACCTCTGATATTAGCTTGTCATCTCGTTCAGCTTCTTCTATTTGGCTTGTTTTTAACTTGGAAATAGGTTATACCACTAGAGGGATCCTGATACATCGCATCCCGGCCTGGGGCCTTTCTGGGTGGAGTTTGCATGTTTTTCCTGAGCACATGTGGGTTTACTCCGGGTACTCCAGTTTCCTCCCACAGACCAAAAACATGAATGTTAGGTTAATTGGTAACTCTA
The DNA here is from genome assembly GCA_028566095.1 of Kryptolebias brasiliensis. Taxonomy (NCBI): domain Eukaryota; kingdom Metazoa; phylum Chordata; class Actinopteri; order Cyprinodontiformes; family Rivulidae; genus Kryptolebias; species Kryptolebias brasiliensis. Next base: position 15,855,418 of record JAOXNZ010000044.1, on the reverse strand, counting down.
AGATCTCTAAGTTCCTAGATGTGAGTGAGAGCGTGAATAGTTGTTTGTCTCGTTTGTCTCTATGTGTCCTTGTGATGGACGTGCAACTGTGTTGCCCGCCTCTTGCACAGTGACTGCTGGAGATAGGCTCCCTGCGACCCAGAAAAGAGAAGCGGGTAAAGAAAATGAATGGATGAATGGATGGATGAATGGATGGATGAATGGATGGATGGATGGATCCTGATACCTGTGGTACTTATACTAGAGTTTGAGAAGCATGGTTTTAGAATAGGAATACACTAGATTATGTAGGAATTCAAAAAAAACAGTGTTATGACCTTTAAACAACCTGTGGCTCTAGGACCACATGTGGCTCTTTGGTTCCTCTGCAGGGACTCTTTGTAGCTTTGATCAAAAATAACATGGAAAGGAATTTTATTACAGTTTTAGCAGTTTGCCTGGTCAGTGTTTTGTAAAAAAGTAATTGACACTAACACAAGGAGTAAAACACATCGATCAGATCATGCTAATTGTTTGTTAGCCTGTTTGCTGCTTTATTAATCCAACCAGCAGTCATCATTTTTGCTCAAATCTACCACAATATATATTTTTTTACTTTTAAGGCAACTTGCTGAGAAGAAAAACAAAAAGTGCAGTTTTACAATTATATTGCAGATTACGAGTCACTGAAATAGACTTCTGCAAAAAATATGGCATCTTTATATTTAACTATATGGTTTATTATTTCAAAGTGGGATATTTATATTTTTCCAGAACTAAACAAAGACTCACATTAACCTGCATAGTTTGGGATTCTAAGATTTAGTAGGAGGTATAATTTTTCGTTCTTGCAACATTGTTTTTTCTCTTGTCCTAACATGTAAAAATGTCAGTAAATGTCAAAATGTATCATTGAATGAGTTGTGTTGTCCTTATTTATAGTAACCAGTGAATCAGAAGTGGCCCGTGGGCCACCAGTTGATCACAGTTCTAGCATGTTTTGTGGCTCTGCACAGATTTTATTTAGAGAGCGAAGGAGCAGAAATGGCTGCTTGGAATATAAAGGTTGAAGACCTTTAATAATAATATAAAAAAAAAAAATCTAGATGGAATGAAAATGTTTTAAAAGTATAAAGAGGGTGGAGGATCCCGAAATAAAACAGATGTGAAAGATACTGGCAACAGCCACTTCTGGCAATGCGAACTCCTTTGTGCATCATGTCCAGAAGGAGAAACAATTTAATTAGTTTGATTTAATTTACAGAGTTAAATAGTGCATATTAAAGTTTTGTGTTGAAAAGTGCAGTTATAATTTACATGCAAAATCTATCAAAGTGGTTGAGGGGGGATATTCCCAGTCCTGGTTTCAGTGCATTTGATGTATTTAAATAAAATCCCCATTACCTCATGTCAAAAGATTCCCAGCACTCATTGCTCTTCTTCACTCTTGTTAGAACAAGTTTGAGTGAGAAATAGGAGCAAAAAAGTGCACCAGTCTGTGTGGAGGAGACTCCCCGTGCAGCTCCTCAGAATGGAGACTGCGCAGAAAGCGTCTGGGAGAGGAGGAAAAAAGCGCATGAGCAAGCACAACTGAGAAAGTTCAGAGCCTGGAGCCGAGGGCAGGCAGGACGTCCCATTAAAGGAAAAAGAAAAAAAAAATCCTGCAGAGCTGCAAAGGGAACGGGCGGACGGACTGGAAGGGATCGAACCGAACCAGCTGCGTATGCTACACGGAGGGCTGCGTTAACCTGAGAAAATGGGCTTTCCGACGATATTTAACTGCCGTCGGATAGTTGCAAAAGTGTTTTTGCTTCAGTTTCTCGCCTTTCAGGCTGCAAATGCTCGTCCGTCTCCTATCATCAGGTTTCCCGGAGACGACACCCCCAGAACAGACAAAGAGGTGGCTCTGGTAAGTTTGTTTTTGTTGTATCTAAGTGGGTCAGCCAGCTGTGAAACTAGGTCTTTACTTTTGAAGAACAAGAACCCAACTTATTGGTTTTCCTTTACC
>JAOXNZ010000044.1:15788786-15800145 GCA_028566095.1 Kryptolebias brasiliensis | reverse complement strand
CATAACAATATATAAATATATTCTTTTGTTATATCTAATCTTGTATTTATCAAATTGTTTATAGCAGATTGTGAATGTAAAGTATTTTAAATGTATCTGTCCATAGTCACAACATGGTGTTAGATGTATACCTGAGATGAACTATTTAGACAAAAAAAATATATATATACTTCACTGTAACCCTGGGCTACTCCGTCACTTATGAATGTGAACAAATACACCCTGGCTCTGTTGGATCATGTTTACAAAAATGCTGTGTACCATACCACTGTCCAGTTGAACGTAGCTGTCTATACAGAAGTCTGAAGTATTCACCACATACAAATAAAGAACTTCTTCTACACAGACTTGAAGATGTGTACTTTTTGAGTTGAAATACTGTCGCATTAAAGGGAACCTTAACCACATTAACAAAGGTCTTTCATGCCAGAGTTTTAAACTAAGATTATCTTATAATGAGAAATTTGTAAAGTTGTTTATATTTTAACAAATTTGCTTATTGTGAAATATAAAGTCACCTAGAAACATTTTGTTCTTCTCTCTGCGTGTCACACAAATTAATATTTAGACAATCTTGCCTATCTCACTTGGATTCTGAACATTGCATCTCATTTGAAATTCCTGATTTTCTACATTCAGTTCACTAAGTTTTAGGGTTAATTCAAGCAACCTCTTTAAGAGAACAACTCAGCTCCACATTGCTCCTGTTATGGGCTCCAATGGTCACTAAATCTCTCAGAATGACCCACCGGATGCCTTCAATTGTTTTCTAATTTGCTGCCTCTCGGCATTTTGCTTTTCTGACTTGATTTGTTTTCATTTCTCTGCTTAGACAGTCCTGAAGAAATACCCCAACTGATAGTGATAAGCACGCATGTGAACTGAACGTTGTGGTCAGCATAAATGCAATCTTGGATGACGAGCAGTTGAGTCTATTCTTGTTTTTGTGTCATTTTTAAGGAATTTGTTGAATGCAAATGTCCTATTTCAGTTGCAAAAAATGGGTTTAAACTGAGATGTACATCAATTTACCTAGACTAGACAACATGGAAATGCCAAAATGATTTCTCTGGAACAATTTGAAAAAGAATGCTGTTAATTGTCTGAACAGCTTGCTTTTTTTTTGAGCAAGTCATTATTTACATCAGTATAATCACTGACGCGAATAAAAGGATCAAAGAACAAAAATATTATCATTATATCATTCATAGATGTTGTGAAAGGCAGATGTGAGTGCACCAAGTAATTAGGAATGGAAACAACTGTTTATATTCTGTGTTTATTCTGTGTACAGTCCAGTAAGGTTATATTTCCAGTTTATGGTTTCAACAAAGTTTTGATGTAAAACATTGTGAAGCAACACTGTATCTACTTTTTAAACATAAACCTAAGTGAATCCCTCCCAGCAAGATTTATATTGGGGGGTTTTTCTGCCTCAGTCATGAAGTCTTGATGTCATGGATGGCTAGGCTAATAGCTTGCCAAACAAATGCTTGGGGCTCCCTGGTAGTCACACGGCTCCATAATATGAATGGCAAAAATACAGTAACTTCATGTATCAGCCTACAATGGGAAAACAATTGAATATGGTGGAATACAGTAAAAATGACAAATATCACTACATTTCTCCAAAATGAAATGCTGACATTACAGAATATATTGTAAAGGCAAACAGAATTTAAAAAAAATGGTTTTAAAGAAAGTCAGTGAGGCATTTTTGCTACAAAGGTGTCCAGTGAGTGCAAAATGCATCAATAAGGAATAACATATATGAAAGAGTAAAAGCCATTTTGAGGATTTTGAATATTCTACTAAAAAGAAAATTCCCACTAAAGATTCATGCTACATGCTGTGCTCTGTGTATTTACTAGTTACCACATTTAGGCTTCAGTTTCCATGTTTAGGTTATGACATTGCATTAAGTTAGGAATCCACTGTAGGAGTTCTGAGAAGTGATCATATCTTATGTTGGAATCTGAGTTTGACATTTATTAGATTCATGTCTGTTTTAGCCTGGGATACAGGAAACAGGCCCTACTTTTTATGAAAAACGTGGTTACCATGGAAAAAAGAAAAAGAAAAAAAAGATGTTCATAAACTACAAATGTGAAACAATGGTTCATACAATTGTTAAAGTTATCGTATTCTTTTGAGACTATTCTTTTTGGACTTTGTCCAGAATCTTAATGGTATTCACAGTTGTAGGGGTGGCCCAAAAAAGAAACAGGAAATACATCATCTGACTGTGCCCATGGGAAGACTCTCCTGCCTCTGAGGATCTAGTTATTATGTACTGCCCACAGCGGCTGTGTGTGTGAAGTGTGACTTTTGAGAAGTGAGTTCACACCTAATTTAATTATTGAAGATGTTATAAGTTCTGTGCAAAACAAGTCATCAGCAAACCAGAAACCATCTTTTGATATGATAGTACTGACAATATGATAAAATTCATGCATGCAAACAAGATAAAAAGAACACCAGCTACTCTACAAATAGTTGTTTTGGCAATGGAAAACTGAATGGAGCATCAGTAATAGAAAATGTTCTAATCATCTAAATTAGCCTAAAGAAAAGAAGCATTTCTTTATATTTGTCACTAAAAATAGTTTCAAAATCCACAAATGAATGGAGCTGCAGCCCAATTCTGACAAAGTTGGGTTGTTGAGTAAAATGTAAACAAAAACAGAATGCAATGATCTGCAAATCTAATTATTACAGATTTTATTCACAATGGAACACACTAAACATATTAAATGTTTAAAAAACTATACTGTACCATTCATAGGAAAAAAAGGAAGGAAATTCTGAATTTGATGACAGCACATCTCAAAAAAGTTAGGATCACGTTTACCTTGGCTGAAACAACAGTCTGTAAATGTCTGTGAACTAAGAAGCTGCTGCTGCATTGATCTTGCTTTTCCAGATGTGTAAGCTGCCATGCCATAGGCACTAATGCACCCCCATACCATCAGAAAGGCAAGCCTTTGAACTGTGCATGGATAACAAGCTGGATGGTCCTTCAACTCTTTAACAGTTGTCCAAGTTGCCTAAGTCTATTTTAAAGGGAAGACAGAGAAGACAGCAATGTTTATGGGTGGTCTTCACATATCGTTTCTTCTTTGCATGATAGCGCTTTAACCAGCATTTGTGGATGAACTGTTTTTATAGACAATGATTTGTGGAAGTGTTCTTGAGCCCTGAGATGATGGGATATTCTAAGTCCTCCCAATTTTTCATTGAGGAACATTATTTTGAAATTGTGCCACTATTTTTAAAAGTAGTTTTTTGGAGACTGTGAAACATCTGCCCACCTTTACTTCTGAGAGATTCGGCCTCTCTAAAATGTTCTTTTTATACCCAGTCTTCTTACTGGCTTGTCAATTAACCTAATAAGTTGCAAAATTGTTTGTTACTTATTTGTACCACTTACTTTTACAACTTTTGATTGCCCCTCTCCCCCAACTTTTTTGGTATGCGTTGCTCCCATCAAATTCAAAACAACCTTTTTTTCCACCTCGAAATGATTCAATTTCCTAGTTTAAACATTGGATATGTTTACTGTGTTCCAATCTAAAGTATGGCTTTTTGAGATTTGCAAATCATTGCATTCTCTTTTTATTTACATTTTTATATGGCATCCCAACTTTGCCAAAATTAGGGTTGTATAATAGAGAGTTTACTATGTAAGTCTGATTGGTGTAAAAACTAACTGGCTGTCTATTATGTTACACAGCATTTGTATGCGAGGTATCATGTTTTAATAATCTGAGTCAGTCAAAAATACAGTTTGCAAAAAGTGTGTGTCTAAAGGATGAAACAATATCATATGACTAAGCCAAAACTGCTGATGAGGAAAATTTAGAGATTCAAGTTAAAAACAGTGTTTACTAGTGCAAGGTGCTTGTTTGCTTCTTCTTTTAAGTGTGTGCTATTTTGATATGTCATGGTGACAATTGCAGGCTCTATTTAGTGGTTAAGGTTAGATTGAATATATTCAACAATCTCTAAAAATACACACAGAAAAGAGGGGATGAGTGGTGTCAGTTGTTTTTCTTTCTAAAGATTGCATATTTATTTTTAGCAGTCACCTAAAAACTATTTTTGTATGTGTTCTACTTACATTTATTCACAACAGATTACAATATGCTGAGTTTTTGTTAGTAGATTTGATATGTTTTAATGTAGATTATTTCAACTGATGCTCATGGTAAACTATGTGATATAAATTGGTGACCACAAGGTGATTAGATGGTTGTATGTGAAAAACAAATGAACAAAAGAAACAAAAACAAATAAAACATAATTTTCTGGTAATTCAATTTCACTGTAGTATGTTGCCCAATCTCAACCATACCGTGAAAAAAAACAAAAAAACCTGGTTCTTTTTATATCCAATTGCATTACTGCTGCACAGCCGACAATTACAAAGCAGTCTACGGTGCTCTGGCTCAACTTTTATTGGTTAAACAGATTTGATGAAAGTTTGTGGGTTTGACCTTTTTGCTGCATTAAAATAGGAACATTAATAAACAGAGACAAAATGAAGAGGCAAAGTATTCAAGCCTAACTTCAGACTGTATAAGGGGAATAATTAAGTCCTGACAAATGGCATAAGACTGCAATCTAAAAAAAAATGTGTACTACTTAGAAATTGATTTATTAGTTAACTGTGAACAACAAACAGACTAGATAATCTATGCATATGACCTAGAATTTAAATAAAATAATAAATGCTTATCAGATCAGTTCTGATGGCCATCAAAGGCACTTTAGATAGTGGACATAGACAATGTCTAAAAATAAATTATGTTCAACAATAAAGAGAAAAAATAAAGTAAAGAAAGTCTGGACAAATGTTTGTTTTTTTTTGTTTGTTTTTTTGTGTATTCTAAAAAAGCAATTCTAGCAATCAACACTCACACTCTCACACTCACTTCTAAAGTAAATTTAGAATGACCAAGTAACCTAACATGCATGTTTTTGGATGTGAACAGTAAACAGGAGTACCGCAGGAGATTACATAGACACTAAACCTACATGTAACCTGTTTACGTCATATAAAAACTTTGATACAGCTATGTAATCAATACTCAATTAAAAAAAAAAATGCTGCTGCATTTTGGTATTATTTAGTCACTGGAAGATTCCTTTTGTCACTTTGCAGGCTGCCAACAATTGAAACCCAGGTAATTTAATAATTTGTAAGAAAAAGAGGCGACCATATTCAGAACAATCTCTATATGTATATGTCTTACACCTGGTCGACTGCGAATTCTGCGCTTGTAGCCTTGATAGCGTTGGGGTACCTTCTTACTTTCAGCATGGCCTTTGGTTGGCTAGAAAGGTCTGAATGTTCAATTCTTATCAAACAAAGTCTGACAACAAACTGAAGAGAAACCCTTGGTGGGTGATTGCAATTCAGTTAGTTTGCAGTTTGTTTTGCAATCAATTTGTTGTAATGTGTTTTTGTGTTTGTTGTGTAAAGACCTTCTTCTTCCCCTCGTATCTGTAACTTGAGAAAAAAAAAACATATTTGCTCAGTGTCTTTTTAAGTCCAGCAGACAAAAGATAAAGAAAGATAAAACCGTAAAGAAGAAAAAGTTGAGAAATAACTTTTCATACTGTTAAGAAAGAATTGTCTCCTGTCACCTGACTCCTGCTGCATCAGCTGCCTCCTGGCTGACCCTCTGCAAACATCACCGCTTCTCAGGTGACCTTGGACGGAACGCTAACCACTACCCCTCAATGGGCTCTGGGCCTTAACCTCCCTCCTTGTTGTGGTTTAGTTGAGGCCTGAGCAGCCTCCAGGTTCCTTTAAAGATGAAGTAACGACTGGCCCCTCCACAGCTTCTGATCCGGTGAGGCACCTATAACTCTGTGTGATGAGAAAGACAAGAGAAGAATCAATTGTGGGTCTCGCTATCTCATTTTAACTGATAAATAACATCTATTTCCAAGCTAATGCTTCATCAAACTAACCTGACAACCGGAAAGAATTATTAACATCTACTGACCAAATTCCAAAGTGAACTATTTACCAAAATAGTTTAAACTTTCCCAAATTCTTGCGCGGATAAGAAACCGAAAACATCAATCCTAAAATCCAAACATTCTGTTCAAAGAATTATTTTGGTTTAAATAAACTAATAATCTGTATTTCACCTTAGACTACTAAAGTATTACTTGTTGCTGTGTTTTATCTTGATAAATCCTCATTCAAAGTAATTACTTAATAGTCATTCTTCACATATTATTCTGTAAACTCTTAGTGCTGGTCTTATATTTGTTGTGTCATCTTAATTGTTTATTGGTGATTCTATTTTCTTGATTTAGCTTTATTTTTGTAATAAAACCTTAAAGCAAAATGTGGTTTCCTCCTTATTCAGTGTAAATATTATGATAAAGAGTTCCCAGTGTTATACAAATTCAGCTTCAGCTGCTGAGATCTGATAATAATAATAGGGGTGAATAGATTAAATATAATGATTGAATTCCTATAAAATATAATCAATTTGTTGTTTGGTCAGTCTGACCTGGTGCCCCTGCTTTAACGAGAGCTTAATATGTGGTAATTTGAAGAAAGGTTATTGCCCTTCCCTAGCCTCATCTATCTGCTACAATATGAACAACTACAAGTTGCTGGGCAACACTTTTGTTTAACCTTAGAAAATAAAAAAAAGTGCAAAGTTAAATGGCGTGCAATGACTGTCTACAAAGACAAAGCAGAGCAAGATAGGGCAAATGCTAATGTCCTGGCATGAGAGAGGATAGATTGTTTGTTTGTTTTCTCCTAACCCTGGGTTAATGTCTCTACCTCTCCGGATATCTGGGCCATGGGTTTCTCACAGTTCATTTTCTCCCTTGCACACTCCAATTTCCCCTGGTTTTACTTCCAGCTCACTCTAGATCCCTTTTACGCTTATTTAAAATCCTGTTTTAAATAAAAGCTGGTTCTTGGTCTGCAGTCTGTCAAAAATGGAATATAGTCTTGATGTCCATCAACAGTAAATTTCCAGAGAGGATGGTTTACATATGCGGGTGTATTGCATGGATGTACATTTGCATGTGTCTGTTCAAATGGGTAATTGTTTTTTGTTTGTTTTTCAAGGCACAGGTTTACAAAAAACATGCCCAAATTTAAATGTATACTTGCTCTAATAATAAACCTCTATGAACAAAATAAGGAAATGTTGTAAAATGCAACTTTTTTATGACTGAAATGTAATAATTTATCTGCAATATGAGAGTGCAGCTTTATAATAGATTCCAGTTGACTTTGGCTATCCTTTGCAAATATAATTAAGTATGCTGTCTACTCAGAATCACTGTGTCTCATGCTGCTTTGTGACTATCTCTGAGATAAGACACCGAATGTGCATTAAGTGTGTGTGAGAGGAAACAGGGTGTCATGTTATCTGAGCTGTTTTCTAATCAGATAAATTTATTTTCTCAGAGAGGGCATCTGGTCTGCATGATGTGATCCACAGATGATAACTATGGAAGGACTGAGTAGCATACAGAGGGAAATGCAGACAACTTGGTGTTGTATGTAAATAGGGTTTGGCAAGAAAGTTGATTGCTCAAATTGATCCATATTTTAAGAGCTTTTACACCTGCTACAAGTTATTTTGCAGTCACTTACAAATAATGATTTAGTGTAATTAATTGTAAAACTTTCAATCAGGTTTGGTTACTCACAAGTGGAATAAATGGTTTTATTTTCATAAAACCATATTAACCTTGAGGCTGTAGGTCTTGGGGCCCTAATCAATTATCATAAGCGATGGAATGAAAACTATGGGATGCAAACATAACACACAAGCAGCACAGCTTGTGTGGAGCTGGTCCTGGAGGTTTTTAACTTGTGTTTTAGGATGTAAAGATTAGTTTTCCAGTCGGTTTCATCAAACTTTTTGTCAGCACAAAGAAGGTTGGGAACCACTAGAGACAGAACAACTCCATGTAGATCCAGCATATAAGTAAAAAAAAAAAAAAAAGAAGTTACCACTAAAAACCCAAGAATAATAATCCTGATTTAAGGAAATTTGCCATGTTATAGGTTGAGTCCACCTGCAAACCTGGCACAAATAATTCAAACAGGAGTGGCTTGAATAACTTAAAGGAAGGGAGGGGTGGCACAAATGATGCTGGCACTGCAAACTCTTGCCGTTGAGGGATATTGCAAGACTAAAGAAGTTGATTAATTTCTGTGTAGATTCGTCATTCTTATGCCTGATGTCCTCTCCAGTCGGGGTGAATTCCCTGTGGTCAAATGACTGACCTGACTGAAACCCCTTCCTTTAGGGTGTTGTAAATTAAATGTCCTCACATGAAGATTTATGTACACTGTAGCCATGTCAAGAATATTATTCTAAAATGGAATCATCTAGTCTTAGGTGCACTGTCAGTTTCATCAAATAAATAAATAAATGATCTATTGGTTTATTTTATTTATTTATTTTTACATAGAACAAAACAAAGGGCTAACACTTAAATACTGCCTTTTTAGGCTCTCCAGGTTCTGCTAAGTGGTTTACAGTGTTTCTTGCTCACCCATTTATGCATGCAGTGCTTTCTATTACACATTTTACACACTGTATAGAGCACGTTTGTTTCTCACTCATAAACTGATTAGCATATTGGGGCAGTGGGAGGTTCAGTGTCCTGGACAAGGACACTTCAGCGCGCTACAGGAGCTGGGGATGGAACCTCTGAGTCTTCAATTGGAAGATGACCTCACTACTACTGGGCCCAACTGCTCTAAACCACATAGAGCCTTGGAGGATTTTATCTAAATGAAATTCAGCAATCCTAAACCTGAACTTAATTTGTTACAAGTCGGCTTTTTTGAAAATATGCAGTAACATCTCAGTTGCCTGAAGTACCTAATCAAAGGAAATTAGCTTCATATGCTTTCCTTCTAACCACTTCTATGTTTTAACACACAAGCTGACAGACAGTTTCAGAAGGGCAAACCAAAGATTAATGGATGGAAGAGCTAGCATGCTTTTTTACCAGTGCTGTAGTGTGCTTTCTTTATCAGAATGACAGAAGTATTTCATTAGTGTCTGACTCTGCCTTTTCAGGGAAAATGTCACTGCTAACGTAATAAAAGTTAGCTGTTGGCCTATCTGAAATTTAGAGAGAAAACACCCTTGTTTTCATTAGTGCACATGAAATTGCATTTACTTACTCTGTGATTTAGCAATAATTCTCTTGTTTACAGCAAGTGCCCCGAGTGGATGAATACATATAAGCGAAGGAAACAGAAAACATCCAAAAGATCCCGTTTTCTATATTTGGAAATCATACAGATTTCAACTGAAACACATCTCTCATGTAACATGATACTGACAGACAATGTGTGAGAACTGTAGTTTCAGGCTGTCTGAGTTAATTACCTATAGGCTGTTGAGCTATCATTAGAGAGGCCCCATTGTCAAAGTGATTACCCCATGTGTTATTGGAATATCAAAGAGACTATGTTATTAATAGTTCAGTTCAGTTCAATATTCCGTCATTTGGAAAACATAAGAGGCACACAATAGAGATTTATGAAGAGTGTCACAAGTTCTGGTGGCCAGGTCAAGTTGATTTTATTTGGCAAAGCTGTTTGGGTAAATAACATATTACCATGGCCAGGCTTTTACCAAACCAGCCAGCCTTAGCACTATTCAGTGTCAACAGATCCAAATCTTCTGCACTGGACACAAAGTGGAAGGGCCCCTGGGTTCACATCAACTTAATCATGGTAGCCAAAGGTAATTGGATTGACTTAAATCCCCACAGGCACTGTATTAGAAAATCCTAATCAGTGTCACTGGTAAAAAGACAAAAGGGCGCTTTGCGCTCACATACAATTAGAGTTATCAGTCCCACTAAGAAGCATTCATTTTAGATGCAGAAACGTAACTTAATCCAGACAGAAGTTTGTACAGTTTTTTGTTTTTTTTTAACTATGCAGTATCTCTAGACAGTGTAGTAATTGTAGAGATTACACAGCAAGACATCAAGGTACAAAATGGTCCCCATATATGAAAATAGAGATGTTTTTTTTTTACTTTTTATGTCATGAAAGAACCACTCTGCACCCAGTGTGACAAAATGTACCTGCCTGTTCTGGGACAAAATGAAACAATGTTCATTTTGGAATAACCAATTAAAGTTACATAAACGTTTTTGAACCGTGGGAGAAAGACCAAAAATACCCACACAGACACAGGAAGAATGTGTAAACTCGTCACAAAAAGTCCCAAGCTGAGATTCAAACCGCGGGCCTTCATGCTGAAAGGGATTAGTGCAAAATACCATAGCATCTTTCACCCATGTCTTCCCAGCAAGAGTTTAGCTTAACTGTTTGTCTTCAACGTAAGGTTAATAATGAAGCATTTATCCTTTTTTGTCAGATAGTATCTTTTCTTACCTTTAAACTTAAACAAATGTTCACTGTAAGAACCTGAAGGACTAGTTTGCATACTTCTTTATTTCTCTGTAATGATAGCAAATTTCACATCAGATTTAGGCAGTCCTTTATGATACAGGCTTTAGTATAACTCATTTCCATAATTCTTAATATTTCTTGTGATATAAATTTTCTATCAGAAAACATTTTCCTTGTGTTTTTTTTTTTTCCACCCAACAGAAAAAAAGGAAAATGTCTACTTGGCAGCATGTCAGATTCATCAAATCCACCATTTTCTTCTGAATATGCAAGTTAAAATTAAATTTTACTTGTACTCTGTTTTCAGTTATGCAAACAAAAGTAGCCCTATATATATGTACTAATTTTGAAATACATACTGATACCTATTAACCTAGTATTGCTAGAAGGACTGTTTGGCTACCACTAGTTTAAGTTGGTTAAAGCATATAAAATGTCCATTTTTTTGTAACAATTGCAATTTAACTTTCATTGCCTTTTCATTTTTCTAGGAAATACTTAGATATAATCTAGGAAATTACAGCCTGTAACACACTATTAAAAGTCTGACACTTGGGTTTTCATTTTAAAGGCTGATAAGGTGAAGCTTTCTGTCATGATTAAGCTATTCAGAGGCTGCCATCTAGTGAGCCATTTTCATCATTACAAGTGAAATACTTACTGTATATCCAATTACAGACTTTCTTACACCAACACTTTCTTCCTTTTTTTCATTATCATGCATATAAAAGTCCCATCTCAGTCTCACACTCGTGTCTGTGTGCCATTCCTGATCCCAGCTATGATTTTTTTTTAGTGTTCTAAAAAATGGTGTGGAGAAAACTGCTACTATCCAAATAATAATAATAATAATAATAATAATAAGCCTTCTTTCTGTTTGCTAATGTTGCTTAGCTTTGGCGGCCATCTTGAATTGGA
>JAOXNZ010000044.1:15740235-15752959 GCA_028566095.1 Kryptolebias brasiliensis | reverse complement strand
AGCCTCCCCCCCCCCAAAAAAAAAAAATAAAAAATACTGTTAATAAATTTTACTGACTCCCCAATAATGGAATGGGACTTTCGCCCTTGACTAAACTCTGCAAACTAGTGAGCTAATAAGCATTTACGCACTATCCTAGGAAGTCCGAGACATTTAACCACACTCGGTTTTTTTTTTTAAAAAACACTTCACATTTTTAACCCTACTCATCCAGTCAAGCTACCCAAAGTTACTTGTGGTTACTTCCTGTCAATTTTTAGCTTTCTTCACTGTGACGAATGAATAAAAAGGATAAACTTCAGTATCACTTCCTCTTCCCACCATGAGCTTTTCACAATAAAACAACATGTATTTAACAAATACTCAGTACTAAACAATTAATTTAACTATACATTTGTACATTTTATAGGTTATACTGAATGTTTTTTGTTTTTTTTTAATCCAGTCCAGCACGGCTTTTAACATTTTTAAATGACAGTTTTAACATATTTCACAACAATAGTTTTTTTATGAACGCCATCTAGTACACATTGTTCTTTCAGCTGCTTCCTTCTTCAGGGGTTGCCACAAACTCACATGAAAGATTTGGCAATTTTTTTTTATGCCGGATGCCCTTCCTGCCACAACCTGGGCTTGACCTGCAGCCTCAGGATTATAAGGCCATGGCACTGACCACTGAGTTACTGCAGCCCCCATCTAGTACAACATATTCTCTAATTTTGTACTGGGTTACAGGCATAACATCTTAATTTGACCATTCATATCTCCTGTGTAATACAAATCTATAGCATAAAAGTGTGAAATGTTATTCTCAATAGAATGCATTTATGTATTATAGTGGTCTTCTGCCTGCAACACAGTTTGGCTTGAATGCTGAAGTCCAAATTACAGATTCTGTCTTCTCAAATGGGAAAACTTAATGCATCTTGGGCTATCGTGCAAATGTGAATGAGTCTGATGTTGATGTGGAGAACATCAGGGTGCCGCAAATGAATTTCAATTAATTTCAGAGGGAAGATGTGAGGTCTTACTCAGCGGTCCACCCACTGAGATTTGGCCTTGTCGTTCGTAATGAGCAGAGTGATTCGGCTCTGATTGGAGCCAGCCTACTGCTTGAGTGGGGTAATCACAACTGTGTTGATATTACCCCACCAGTCCTCCCGCTGTGCAGAGTGGAACCCCAGCTGACAGTGTTTGAATTCAAATTAACCAAATCAGTTAGCCATACTGTCGACCTTGGCGTGGAATGCAACCACCAACACAAGAGAGACAAATTCATCACATTTCTCATAATTTGACCAGGAAGCATCAGCAAAATTGTTATTCATATAGCTGAATGCCATTATTGTTTGAGTTAATGTAGTGTTAAATATGGGTTCAGTTCACTACAAGGAAAAGCATATCAAAACATTGATTTTATAAATAACAGTTTTTCTTTTTGGTTTTTTTAGCAGTCTTCACAGAAAAACACTTAAAAGGAGAACTATGACCAAGTCAGTGACACTTTGGAGCCAGCTGACTGAATCTGTAATGAGGAATGCAGACTGACAGGACAATTGGAAGGCATACAGGTGATTAAATAATAAGTACAAAGTATTTAACTAAAACAAAAACAGAGTCTGAGAACAAGGCATGACACTGAATAGCTTAACGAATAAACCACAGATGGGAATTTGGAAAGTTGGGATTGGGACTGAATAATCAACACTGAGGAGGAGCAATAATTGTGTTACAGGGCTTGGCATGAGAAAAAAAGCAGCTTTAGAAGCAGGATTTGGTATTTCCACTCTGTGCAATCCAGTATATTTTATGTAAGGGCATCTGCACTGTATAACATTATGCAGTACATGACTGTTTCTAGGGTAACAAAACATAATCATTATTTTTCTCCACATAAGTTTGGGTTATTACAATAAAAATGTCAATACCTTATCATGACGATAATAATAAAATGCCAATGACAAAAAGTGCCAAATAGAACATTCCAATTGTAATTGTAATTGTATTTATACCTACATATTCATGTGATTTACAATCTTTTCTTTCTGCAAAAAAAAAAAAACATTGATACTTGTGCAACGTCTAGCCATTCTTAGCATGCTTTTCTGCATACTTCAATTAGTTAGCTATGATTATGTCCGTTTTGTCTTAATATGTGTTTGTTTAACAAAGAAAACAGTTTGGTCACCTACCTTCAAGGAGTCAAGTCAGTAAAAAAGCTTAATGCCAAAGCACGGTAAGATCTGCATATGGCTCGGTGTGCAGCCATAAAGAGGAGAAATGCACACACAGTCAAGCTAAAAGAAGATGAGAAGTGATCAGTGGTATGCTCCCATGCTAAATTTAAATGGGAAGTTAATGCAAACATTAGACAACAAATGTAGTCACTAAGAAGCTGGTCCAAGACTGCAAGCTGAAGTGACTTTTTCTTTTATAAACTTCTTGCTGTTGGAATTTGAGATTTTTATAGCTGAATACAGCTTCAAGGTGGGATTACACGTTCTCAACTTTAATGTTGATTGCATACCTCTGTGTTGATGTCATAAAAACAACAATAAAAACAAAGCACGTAGACAAAACCTTTTTTGGAGTCAATTATTTATTATGAACATACAACAAAAATTTTTACTGAAGAAAAACTACAGAACATGTTAAATGTTATACGAAAAAACTGGCATGCAAGTTCTTTTTTTTTTGATCCAACTGCATCAGAAATTAAACAACAGTTCTGAAAAGTTTTCATTTACTTTTTGTAAATAGTTTGTTCTTGATTTAGACATATTCTTAGTTATATCAGATTCTAGTTGTCTCTTCTGTGACTAATTAGCTCTGTTCTGCTAACCATCTGTAGTGTAGGGTCATAAATGCATGGCATAAAATATAAAAAAATAATCACACCCATAAAAGAAGACTTTTATTTTTATTTTTTATTTTTTTCATCTGCAGTTGGCTTTTAATTTGTTTCTTCACTAGAGGGCAGCACGAGTCAGTTGCTCTAGACAGTTTTCTCTGAACACATCTTTTAAATAGAAATAATAATAATAATAATTTAATATTGCCTGCCTATAACAAAACAACATGAAAACATAAAATTACTTTTAAATTTTGAGGAAAGCCTTAAAGCATACATCAGTTTGCCTTAGTAAATAAATTTTAACTACACAGTACAGCTTTGTCAATTTATAAAATTTCCATTTTAATGGCCTCTGAATGGTCGTTCCTAACAGTTATTTAGTGCAAATACAAGAAGCCTTCTTTTTTTGTCACAGTTTATGACAGAATGTTGAAGACATTTTGGTTCTACAAACTTGTCTGTTTTGGGTTTTTTTTTTTTTTGCCCTGGATTCTGGCAGCCCTGAAGTTAGTGTTCATTATCTGTTCTTACAGCTTTGACTTCAGCACTGCAATTACATCCTCAGCTGCACTGATTAATCCAACATGGAGACATTTCACAAAATGGGTTTGAAAAGACATTTCCAGACACTTACCAGGGAGTAGCTGTGGCACAGCTTGTTTATGCAGATAGAACACAGCCAGTCAAATGGCAATAAGATGTTTTCAATGGCTGCTTAAGGGTTCTCTTATCCTCTTGTGTACGCTGCACAGGAAACAATAGACTCTTTGGGAAAATGATTAATTTATTTTATTTCACCCCTGACATATAACAGAGGGGCCTGATGTCATGTTTGGGTTAATGTATATTTCTCTATTGTTCATCATATTCCCTCTTTGGCCATTTGTTACTGTGTCTCCACCGCTCTCTGCCTTACTGCTTAACCTTCCATTCTCTCCAAGCAATCACATAATCAATCACTGTCCCATTACTTGACAAGGCAGACAAAGGGAGTGTATGAGTGAGAAAAACCTTTTGCCCTGTCTGAACAAGCAAGAGGAATGTCGACTTCTGAGGGCTAACACAGGCAGAAAACATAGGCCCAGTAAATATTCAATTTAAAGGATTCCCAGATAAGGCGAGTTGAAAAATTGAGGCGGCACCCATTCTTCTAGATAAGAGAAGACGGAGCCATCTGGAGGCTGGGAGATAGCGAACTCCCACGCCATCCCAGAGACCTCACTCTCATCTGCTGCAGCAGCAGAAAAGAGGAAAAAAGAAATACAGAGCCAAAACTTTCATTATGTTAACTTCAGAATGAATTTATTCACAGTCGGCGCATGCTGTCGGTTATTGGCTCTGGTAAACAGAACGTCGTACTGTTGTGTCTACTCTAACAGAAAAAGTCAAGTTTTCAAAAAGAGGCATTTTTTTAACTCATTTGACTTGAACTGCCCACTTGGAAGAAATTAAAATAAACCACAGCACCAATCATTGACTGAAGATGTGAGGATTTCAAATAATAAAAAAACTAGTTTTCAATTTGAATTATACATTATTTTAAGTAAATGTTCTTATCTGATTAAACATATTGCATATAAGGGAATTGGTAACTAGACAGAAATACTGTAGAGCATTTCAGGCCTGAACCTGCACCTCTTTTATAAACACCTTAACTGCACTTTTGAAAGCAAACGTTATTGGCAAACAGACTCCCAGCACGTGAATAACCTTGTCCTCGATCTCATAATGCACTTTGTTGACTCATCTACCAACCTATTTCGTGGCAGCCACATTGGATTTAGCTCCTGGATAATGTTTTTGTCAGTATGTTTTATCTGTTCTCTCACTCAGGTACGCTATGCTGTTATCCCTAATTACCCCTCCGCATCTCACACTTCGCTCTGAATTCTTAATGCATGATAACAAATGCAGGTCGATTTGAAATTTACTTGTAGAGGCATTATCTGTTTGACCCGCACTGCAGACCGGCTGTCCCCTAAGCTCTTGGGTGAAAGCTGTTAACTCTGTGATAACAAGAACCTGAAATGATAACCTTCCAGCAGTCTTGAGGACACAGTTTGCTGCATATATGTAGGTATTGCAGTCGCAGCATTTCGTATTCAACCTTGGTTATTCTGCTTTGCTTTGATTCATTTAATGGGATCAAGATGAAGAGTGATCACTATGTCAGCTAAAGTCTAAAAGTGACTGTGATAACTTAAGATTTTTGTTTCCTTAAGCAATAAATTGGAAAGAAAGTTTCATGAGACCTGGCTGATCTGTTTTAATCTTATTTATTTTTTTTTTTTTGCAGTTTTAAAATCTAAAAGAAGGTCTCCTCAATTAGGTTTTCCTTTGATTAATTTTGATAGCTGCCATTAGCTTTAGTAAAATTTTAGTAAAAGCAGCAGAAAGAAACAGACATGATTGATTTAAAAAAAAAAAAAAAAGTTTTTTTTTGTGGATTTGGCTACTATTTTAAAATCATCTTCAGTTTATACAATTCGAGTCATGTGCTTTCAGCACTGTTTTTTTAAACCTATCCTGCTCAGTGTGACTGTGGTCCAGCTGCCTTAGTTGCCCCGAATATCTAGTTTAACTTTGTCAGTAACTCAGGTGCACCGCTTTCGCTAAATCACATCTAAATAGCGTGACAAACAGGAAGGCAATGCATTAAAAAAAATGCCAACTGGAGAAACTCAGAAGCCATTTCATTTATTTCTGTCAACAAGAAGCTGCATGGTGTTACTTTAAAATGTAGCTCCTTTCAGACTGATTCTTTCCATATGTTATTTAGTTTGAAAAAATTGAAGATTATACAGGAGGAAAAAGATGACAACAAACGTTGGCCTGTAGGTCAAAAATAAAAAAAAAATAAATAAAAAGAAGTGTACCTTGTTGCCTTGGTTTCATATTTTGTAGGAACAGTGCAGTGTAAAGCTCTGTCAAGCCAAGTTTAAATCCTTTTCTTCACTGTGTTCTGTGATGTTACGTTGTTATCTTAATGATAATCTGTGCCTGTATTTCTCCCCTCGGCATTTCTGTCAGGCTGAGTTGGTTTCGAGCCTTATCAACAGCTTTGTCATTAAATCTGTTTTTCTACAGACAAATTTCACTACTGGTATTTTTATCAAAACATCAGCACACTGTGATTTTTTTTTTTTTGTCCCATCAGAGCTTTGCATATTCAGTGATGTATGAGTAAGAGAGATAAAAAACAAAGAAAATTTTCATTTGGAAAAAAAAAAGAAAAAAGAAAAAAAACATTCATTTTTTTTTGGTGAGGATTGATAATCAGACAAACTCAATTGGTATGTTTTGGATTTGCATATCATCAGCGGCTTTAAGCTTAAATCTGTTTAGTTATCTGTAAAGCTTTATTTAAGAGCATTCATGAATACAGACAATTGTAAAGTAATACCAATGAAACATGTTGTCCACAAGTTGTAGAAACGGTATTCTGGAATCTGCACAATTTATGGCTTTTTGTTGCAGTTGTTGTTGTCATTGTGGAACATGATTTAAATCTGTACACAGTCACATTGGACAGTAGCACACATCATCACAGCTTTGAGGATGTCGGAGACCGTGAAATATGTCCTATAAGTGGTCTATGTACAGATGTAAGGTTTTCGGTCCTAGTCAAACTGACCTCTGGAGCCTTCGCTTGGTATTCAGTTCATCTAAGAAATCACTGTTCTGACTGAGTGAATGTTCTGATTGTCTCAGCATTGTGCTGGGAGTGGAGTGCAGCAGAATAATGAACTTCGCTGATTCAGTCCTCTCCACTGTGACACTGGTTTAGCTGGTCAGTGAGGAGGAAGCACTGAGACTCCCTCGCCCCAAACACGTTTTTTTAGGGTGAGAGAAACCGCTGTGTGGTAAAGATCCAAGAGGTCTCTTGCATGTTTGCGCAGCAGGTTCAGCCCCCTCTCTGTCCTCCCACAATGCACTGAAAGCCTCTGGAGGCTGATAGCCTGGCTCCTGTGGATCCAGAGGATCTTTTGAAAGAAGAATACTGATGGAAGGAACAGTCCTGTGCACCGTCATCTCAGATGTCCCCCCCTGGTTACTTTCCCACACCTCTTTCATCACCTTGTACCGCAGTTTAGTCAGCTGGTGCAGACAGCCCACTTTTCGTTTCATGATCTCAGCACAGGTGATGGTCTTTGTGACTGCTCGGCCCGATCCAGTGAAGACCACTTGCCTAAGACCAGTGCTGTCTGCACCTCCTCCACTTCCAGCTTTCTCTCCTTGCATCCGTGCCATTGCAAATCCCATTAAGTTGCGAATCTTGCTTCCCTCTTTCACACGCATCTCCAGCACCCCAGAAGGCAGACCAGGGAAAGGACAGGGACTCTCTTCCTCAGTACGGCAAACTTTTTTGAATCCGTCCTGCCCCAGCTTAATTGCTGGAGGAGAGACTGGTAGTGGTGCAGGTTTCTGCAGGTTAGAAACACTGTTAAACACTTCTGGGTGCATCACAGAGTTTGTGTAAGTTTGACCCTGGAAGACTGGGTTTGTTCCTTGGTTTATACCATTCTCAAATTGGATTGATTTATTTACCTCCAGTCCTGGCTGAGGCTTGACAGCGTTGTTGGTCAGATGCTGGTTCTGGCCACTGACCACTCCACACCCTGTAAACATTTCTGCAGTCCTCACCGTGCTGTTAGTCCAGACACACTCTTTCTCTTCACGGAATACAACATAACATCATTTTTTTCCTTTTTTTCTGCACTGGGCACATCTCTTTGTCCCTCCAGTAAATAGCTGTAAAGTTTCAAGACTTCATATAAGAAATATTACTCACTCCCCAAGCGCAACAAAGTCTTTAATGTCCCGTCTCAGAGGAAGCTGGAGAAATAAGATAAACGCCTGGCTGATGAATTAAGAGTACTCTTGGGGCCTTTCAAGATGTTCTTTAAAGAGCCTCTCATTTTCATAATACCAGTGTCTGTTCAAAAAGTGTTCTGGAGTTGTCTGAGAACGAAAATTCACAGTTAAAACGTTGTTTTCTTCCTTTTTAATGGACTTGTGTGTATTACTTTTATCCTAATAGCTACACACATTGCAACTTACTTTCCAAGTCTTCTTTAACAAAACTTTTCTAAAGAGAAACTGAAAGCTCATATTAAGACTCCACCTTTTTCTTAGAGGTCCAGTCCAGCGTTGTTGATTCTCATCTGCTGATCATCTCCACTTTACTTCAGAGCTGACTTCTTGATTTGTTAAGTTCCTTCTCTTCTTCTGGACTTTTTTTTTTTTTTACTCCAGCTTAAGTTGGTCAGTCCTTTTCTTTCCATGTGCCCATTTTGGTATCCACTGCAGCTGAGGCACAGAGGTCTGCAGCTGGGGTGTCGTCCCTGGAGTTCTATCTTGTCTTCAGTGATGCTCTGGGAAGTCTGTTCTGTTCCCCACAAAGAGACATAAGGGACAGGAGCTGCCTCACAAATGCTCACAGGAGGAGTGTCTGTGTGGTTGAGGGGGAGCAAGAGGGAAAGGGGAGACAGCCCTCTTAAAGGCGCAGGTCTTTTCATCTTTTAGACGAACACCCTCCCCTCCGCAACTGAAGCCTGGCATGTGAGAAAAAAGAGAAGGGTAGGGCTACTGCGTCCCTTTAAAGCCTAGAATGCAGATCCCTGGCAACTTTGTCAATCTCTTTAGAGGACGTTCCAGTGTTTAATGTACATGACTGATTAAACCTGAGTTCTGAAATAGAGACTCAGTCAAGCTTTAAAAATGCATTTTCAGCCACGAAACAATGAATTAAATTAGCTCTGTTATAATTGAAATCATCCTTCAAAGGGCTGCTGAAAGTCAGCAGCATTAAATTGCACTGTACTTAGCCTTTATCCTGTTAGATGTTTGTGACCAGTCCAATTTACATAATGCAGCATTAATAGCTTCATTGTTGAGGCAATCAAGTGACGCAGGAAGAATATCTGTCTCTTAACGCATGGACTGTTATATTGTTACAAGCCTGGAGAGCCCTTGTGATCAAGGACACAAGGACCACAAAATGCATAGAAGCATGACTTTCATGTTCAAGGTGCTGTTGTGGTAACTGTCTTCATTAGTCTGGCTTATGGGTGTAACTGAGGCGATGGGGCTGACAGGTGGGGTAATAAGCATCCTAATGGGCTTTCTGTCACCAGTGGAGGGCGCTGGCTTGCACCCTACTGCACAGAGCCGGGGCCCAGACAGCTGTGGCGTCGCCCTGTTCAGCCCAGTCTCCTGGTCGACAGGTGGATTTGTTGTTGTGTGTGACTGACAGATGGGAGAATAGGTAAAGACAGCCCACTGAGGCTGAAACTAGAAGGCCAAGAGAGAAAAGCAGACAAGTCCTAACTACTCTCAGCTCTGTGCATCCCGTGGTGCCCAGCAGTGCACAAACAGTATAAACTCACTGTGACTCTCTCAGTTCCTAAAATGAGGCTAATTCACACTGGCATGTGTATTATATTGGATCCCTATGGTAATCAAGGAAAAAATAAGGAAACCCTCCTAACCCCCAAATCCAAAAGCTGAAGTGGAAATATCTTTCATTAGCAGTGATTGAAAATACTTTCTATCTGAAGGATCAGTAGATTGGTTAGATCTGGTTGAATGATTAACTTCTTTTTGTTTAATTCATTTGTATAAGGTGGCAGTGCTATTTATCTTTAGAAACATTTCAGGCACTGCAGGAGACATGGTAACAAATGTCTGTCTTTTTCTCGCCTTTTTTTGTAAGCTAAAAGGAAAGCGAGAAAGAGAGAGAAGACAAGGGGAGGAGGGAGTGTCTGTCGCACTCACCACTAAAGTGATCATTCTGTTGTTTGGGAGAAATTACCCTCATCAGTCATACAGAGATGCACAGCTGCCTAAGGGGATCTGGTAATGTCACTGCATAATAAACTGTGTTTATGTCTGTGCACATGTGTGCATGTTGGACTAGACTGAAAGAAGGCAGTAAAAAAACCCAAAAGGGCAGGGGGTAAAAGAACTCTTATTTAACAACAGAGAGATTATGAATGATTACAAGAGAAGCTCTTTAATAACCCCACCCCCACACACAGACACACACACCTTGTTTTTTGAAGACACACACACAGTCTGTATTTTTTCTACATTGGCTGATGATGGTTTTTAGTTAGAAGAGTCTTCTGCTTTTTTATTTTTATTTTTAATTTTTAATATTATCAATATAAGACCCATACGGGATTGGCCACATGACATCAGACCGCATCATAGCTATCAAAAGGCAAAGTGTAGCTACCAACAACCTTTTTTTCTCGGTGATCTGTCATTATTCTATAGTTGAGCAATTTGTGCGTCTATCTAGAATGTAATGTGCTGTTACACTGGAGTTCATCCCCGTTTGCAATCAGATTTGTTGAAAGAGATTCAGCTGAACTGATTAGAGTTCCTGTATTTAGAGTATTTGCCAGAACTTGTATATTCAGACCGTTGTAATTATGTCATACATGAAAAATATTGTATTATACAGAACAGGATAGAAAACGTCACAATGTCCTTGTGGCATATAACCAGTGAATGCAAGGATGGCTAACCTACGTAGTTGTGGGGATGGTGCCAAACAAGACTCTTTTCCTTCATGGCTAAGATGAGTTGAGTCATACTAAATTAGCAATGCATGTACAATTTTCCTTTTTTAATGTGTATTTTTGTATTCATATAAACTAATAAACTCTTTTGAGTTTCTGTTAACAACACTGATTACATGATTCTCAAAATGCAGTAACTAGTTGTAGCACTACCAGTGCAGCCTGGGACACTTCTGGCAGGAATATCAATATTTCTATCAGAATAAGCATGTACTGCAAATTTGCAACGTAATGTGGTGTAATGGTGGATGACCTCCTATGATTGTTTTTGAGACTGGAGTTGTTTTAGGATGGCAGTAAATCCCTTTAGTTTTGGACCCGGACTAGCCATTTCCTTATAAGTTAAGTCAAAATTAAGCTCTATTTCAACATGTTGGGGTTATTCAAATAGCTATCTACAACAGGTAAGATGCTGATTGTTCATAACTTTTCTATATTACCCCACTTTAAAAAATCTGAACTATCCCTGTTTGTTTGTGGTAATAGATGAAGCTAATAAGAATATGAGTAAAGAAACAGGCCTGTTTCAGACACATTTTTTATTTTATTTTTTTTGCGAATCAAGGAAAAAAAAAAAAGGAAAACTCTTTAAAGGCTAAATAAAACCATCAGAACTTGTAGGAGTGCCATGTATCGACTTTTGTGAGTAGAGCCTTTTTCCTTTAAGTGGCTTCATTTAATGATAGGTGGGGGTGGTGCTCATGCTTGGTCGCTCAACTTTTTACACCTCCTCCACAAAGCTGGCCTCTGCCCCTGTAGCTCTCTAAGCACTTACTCCTCGCTTTATCTGACCTTGGCTGGCACTTGTGACAGTCTTCTCTTCTGCGCACTGACTTCACTGTCTTCCTTCAACAACCACCTTCAGCTTTTTTTTCTCCTTCCCTGCAGAATTTAAAAACCATTTACCTGCAAAAGCGCTGACAAATAGCAGTGGCTCTGCTGCTTCTTCACTTTGTACTTCAGGTGGTTGAGATGAATGATGTTCGAAATTATTAGGCCCTGTATTGTTTGTTGCATCACTGCAGAGTTGGGTTGTAGAGCAGCTTGTTGTGCTGTTGTCAGGGCTGAACATAACCGCGGTGCCTCACAGTGACAGCCGGTCTCTCACTTTATGTTAACCGCGAGTGTTTTCACGGTCATCAACCAATGGTGGCCTGGAGGCTGTCATTTCACTCTGTGGAGCTCGCCCGCAGCTTGGTTCTGCCCCACAAACTCACAGCCAGCCCTGGTGGGGGGACAGAGAAACACACACACACACACCCACAGACATGCATATGCACACACTTACAGACATGCACGCACATCCACACACACACAAACTATATGCTCAGCATAAGGCAGGCTGTTGGAGCAATTACAGAAACATGACAGAACACGATGAAGCAGGCCCCACTATCAGAAAGGAAATAGAGTGAGCAGAGGAAAAATGATGACGCCATTAATAACACTGAAGCTCAGAGGCACACAGGGAAGAGGGGGTAGATGACCCTCTCTGTGATTTCCTTGTGACAGCACTTTGAGGAGCAAATGGTTATGTTTCTATTAGATTTTGAACATTTAAATTGGCATGTTTTTTTATGTCAAAGGGAAGAACAATCACAAATATAACTCTGCATGTCAAATAATGCATAAAGTGAGGTTTTACTGTCACTCACATCTCCATTATTTTGGTAAATGACTGGTCAGGTTTTGTGTTTGTCTGCCTCAGGCCTCACATACATCTCCAGCTCGTCCTCCAGCTGCTGTTTTTCTATTGGAGCTGCAATGCAGATGTGTCTCATACAGTGGAAGGAAACCTCCACTGAAGATGGTTTTGAACGAATATGACAGACTGGAGGAAAGCACATGAAAGGGATGATACCAAAGGTAGAGGAGGATAGGAAGTCACAGGCATGTACAATTAATGTAGAAATGCAAACATTTTAAAAAGCCCAAGTATGAGAACTGTAAAAAATGATGGTGTTTTCAACTTCACTAGTTTAACAGTGGGACAAAGCGTTCACATGTGCCAGCAAAATGTTTTTATTTTTCCCAAACGTGATATCCAAAAAACATTTTTTTCTCCCTCACCATTTAAAACAATGAGTTGAGTTTAACTATATTGCTTTATGCTTTTAGGTATGTATGATTTGCACACAGTTTGATTAATGGCACTATCTTTAATTTCCAGTGGCAGTGGCATTTGAAACGGAATGTGCTTGCTGCTTCTGTTTTGTCTCCGCTAAATCTGCGGCGCTTTTGTCGCACGGTGGCTCTGGAAGGAAACCCAACGCGTAAATCT
>JAOXNZ010000044.1:15711312-15721486 GCA_028566095.1 Kryptolebias brasiliensis | reverse complement strand
GCACAGGGAGAACATGCAAACTCCACCCAGAAAGGCCCCAGGCCGGGATGCCATCCTGCAACCTTCTTGCTGGGAGGAGACAGCTCTAACCACTACGCCGCTGTGCCACCCCATGTGCCTTTATAATAACATAATTATGACGGTCTTAGTATTGGTGTTGTACGGTTTTAAGCACTCCGTGAACCAATATGAAAAAAATCAATATGTTGAATGTTTAAAGAAGCTCTGAAATGTTGCATTTTCCATAAATTAGTTGTATTTTAATTTCAATGTCATTATGTGACCTTTTAATCTTGTCTACACAAATAAAAAGAAAAAAAAAATAAGCTAAGACATTTGTACCCACTACAAGTATTTTCTGTAGACATCTAAGCCCTTTAGCAAGAAAATCATTTTAGATTCCAACTGTTGATACACACAAATGGTTGAGAACAAGCTGTGCTATTACTTTGTTGTCCTATTTCATGACCCCCTTTTCAAAGAATATGGAAGCCCTGTGAGGCATCCTCCACATTTACATGCTAATGTTTGCAATTTGTAAACACAAATTGAAAATGTCAGAAGCTCAATAGCTAAATGGAGATAAGTAAACACATTATTGACGCAGTGGCCACTTAAAGTTGGACACCCATTTTGTACGAGAGGCAAAAATTATTAGGTGGATGAAGAGGAGGTAAGTGGAGTGGAAAGAAGACAAAGAAGAATAA
This sequence comes from Kryptolebias brasiliensis, assembly GCA_028566095.1. Lineage (NCBI taxonomy): Eukaryota > Metazoa > Chordata > Actinopteri > Cyprinodontiformes > Rivulidae > Kryptolebias > Kryptolebias brasiliensis. Next base: position 15,720,779 of record JAOXNZ010000044.1, on the reverse strand, counting down.
GAAAGCGAAAAAGAGGGCAAGGGCGCTTTAATTCACACAGCACGTACTTGCCGAGGGGGTGAGACGATTAGGTTTGTGATGAGAGGCAGCAGTGTGACGAAGAAGGCATGGGAGGTGTCAGGATGAGCGAGGATGAGGGAGATGAGAAAGGGAGAAGAAGCTTGCTGTTTTTTTCCTTGTTTTCTTTCTTTGGAACCCCCCCCCCCCAAAAAAAAAAAAGAACACACACACACACGTATTTACAAATACACACCTGTTTGCAATGTCAAAGGCTATGTACACCTACACTTCGTCAACATGTGCATAGTTTTGCCCTCATCCAGACACCTAAATTGTGCACATATTCACATTGTATTCACACTATGTTATTATTTCCAACAGAGACACACAAACAGTCAGTGAAGAAAAGAGTCAGTGCAGTCAGGACCTGGTTCCCCTGGCTGCACGCACATTCATCATTCAGTCGCAGACCTGACAGAAGCCTCTGCCCCACAGGCCATGGATTCATACATACACACACGCATACAATGTTACACCTTAACGCATATGAACATAGGAGAGGTAGATCTAGAGACAGCAAGTAGTAAAACCAGTGTGTGAAATCAGGGGGTGGCTGACCCCTGGATGTTCTCTCTGACAATCTCTCAACAAAGTTTTAGGAAAGTCTCAAATAAGCCAATTGTGTTTTGCACAAAATTTGGTCACAATCATATTTGGAAATCTATTTGGAAGGTTACTGTGTCGAAATAATCAATTTTAAAATGCACTACCACACATCACTGCTTGCTGTTTATGTTTAATTTTGTGTCTTTTGTTTACTTTGTTTCTTGTTTTACTTTGTAAGCAGTTATCCGTTGTGTGTTCTGTTTAGTTAGGCTCCTTTTCCTCAGTCATACCAAGGTTTCAGTTACTATTAAAACACATGCAGTTCATTACGTAAGTATCTCCTCAGGGTATATGCAGTTCTGTTTACCATTCTTGCTAGGTACTTGTTGTCAATTCTATTTCCATTTCCATTTGTTCTGTCCATTACTTAAAATAAATCTTTAAATATAATGAGCCTGTTTGCGTCTGGACTGCACATTGGGTCCTCCATCACATCCTTCAATTTCAATCATGACAAGCACAAAGCAAGTAATAAGATGGGAAGTCTGCACACAGTTTGCTAATGGTGAAATGCATTTTTCAAAATTGGTACATAATAGGGGAAAAACAATTTGCTCAGTGCATGAATGGTTAATAACTTAAAATAAACAAAACTGACCTGTCTTAAACCTTTTGCGTTTTGTATTGATTATTTTAGGCAAACAAGGAAGGAAATATTGGTAAACTATTTACCAGTCTGAATTGTTTAAATGAGATAAGCCTTTAAGATAGGTCAATATACTGCTACCAACATCAGCACTGTGTATGGTTTTGAGTCTTTTCAATTTATAAATGGATGTAATACTTTTGGAAACCAATCAAGAAAAAACAAAAACAAAAAAAAACAACAGTTAGGGTATTGTCATTATGGGGCAACTGATATATGAGAACAAATAATAATAAAAAAAATATTTATGTATTCTAAAACTTTGTAATAAACTCATGAAAAAGTAATCATTTTCTCCTTCATATGTAAATATATGTAGGGAGTTTTATTAAATTCTGCACAGTGATTCATTAGATATTTTGCTGAAGATACAGACAAATAAACACAATCCACCAAAAGAATGAATGAAATACAAAAACTGGATTGTAAATGGATGTGATAATATAGAAAGAAAATAGACTAATATCACATTTCAGGTTTAAACCTTTTAGAGCTGAAGTGTTTAGTGTATGTATCCAAAAATATTATGTTTAAGGAGAAACATGTTTAAATCACTAGTGATTTAAACTTGTTGGCCTGCACAATAGCTAAAAAGTAGCTTAAACTATTTCTTTGTCTTTCTAGTTGACCAAACTAAGTTTTGTGTTGTTCAACTTCTTTTCTTGTGAAAGAAATGAGCGTTTCTTCAACACTGATTAGACATACCACATCACCGTCTGATGTCTTGCTGACAGTAAACTTTCATGTCATCTGCTGTGTCCTCACTTTTTTGAGGATTATTTTTCTGCTCTAGGTTGTTTGACCTCAAAAAATTTGAAGTGAGTAAACCTGAAATCCCTTTCCAACATTTTTTTTTTTTTTACTTTCAGTAATTTTGCAAGTTTTTCTTGATTGTGCTCGTGAAATTTGCTCCTCAGATTCATTATTTAGGCATATTGTAGCAAAGCCAATGGTTGTTGGTTCTCATTGGTCATAGGTTACATGTTTTATTTTTCATTTATAAATAGATTTTCATTAAATCTTGGAAAATATGGCACAAAGTGCTTTCTTTACTTTCACACCAGCGTGCCATTTTTCAGAGAGACTTGTTTATTAATCCTGAAAAACAATAAACAATGGGCCCTCATTTGGCTAGCCTTTAGCTGGATGAAAACATTTGCCCTTTTCTCCATAGTTTGTGCTCTATGACTGAAGTCACGGATAAGGTGCTAACTATTGATAACCATTTGACAGAACATAATTTCAAACAGGACTCAATCCCTCTAATTATATGAGCAATCAAGAGACCCTTTACTCTTCTCAAAATTAATCCATTCAGTGGTGCACTTCAGATATATAGCTGACTAGAAGCAAAATTATACATTTTATGTAATTAGTCAATAAACACTGTATGTAGGATTCAGTAGCTGTCCCTTTCTCATTTAATTCGATAATGCTGTTTAAATGGATATCTTCAACCAGTAATTCTGACAAAAACACATCTTCTGTCTGGCAACTGAAACCAACAAATCAGTGAGATTTTAATTAGAAAAAGAGCTGATTCATCAATAGAGTATTTGAATTTTTTTGTATTTATTTATAGAAAACCAGTACTTCTGAGCAACCTGGAATTTATACATTTTTAGATAAGTGTGAGAGGAAATCCATCTTTAAAGGTATAGACAAATTTCATTTCCAGTTTGAAATTAAATGACATGGTGTATCAACATTTTTTCTATCAGAGAAAACCACATTGGAATCGTGTCTCACTTCTGTAAAGTCCTATAAGCAGAAATAAAGTCTTCTTTTTGTGATGTATTAGACTATTTCTCAAAGTGCATGCAGAGAAAATTGCAAATGCGTATGTGTGCGATTCCTTCCCAAAAGAAGTGCAGTAGTGTGCTCATTTGAATGTGAGCTCTTGTGTGTAGATTGCAGAATTAATGGACGTTCCAGTACATTTGGTCTTATGCCAATGTGCCCAATTGCTTAGCATGACTGCAGGACATTAATTGATAGCCGGGTTACGCTTCCTAATAAGTGTCATAAATAACAGTTTAGCAAGACGAGGGGGAAAATCTCAAATACATTAACCACAGCGTTGACATCTTAATGGAGATTCAACTGAGATGTGATCAAGTGGAATCCTCCAAGTAGGAATCCATTAATGCGGGGCTGAACCCTCTGCCGTTGCAAACTGGTGACCGTGATGATAGCTGCTGAACAGACCAGCTTTACTGCAGCTCATGTGTCACTCGCAGCTATAACGGAGAGCCCTGTCAACATTTTCATCCCTACTCACACATGGCCCTCCACCAACACAGCTGTTGAAGATCTGTCAAACCTCTGTGTGAGAGAGCCACACACACCTCCCAAAGCCACTGATGGAGCCAGTAAAAACCACGGGCCATGCACTGGCAGCATCATTGATTTTATACCCAAATTATTGTTGAGGACGCAGTATGCTTTGCATACCAATGGAAGGCCTTTAACAGAGAGACAGGCAGGATGGTCAAATTATCACCGTAGTCTTTGTTGATGTATTGGAAGATGAGATTCTAGGGCTGGCAGCTACATTAGGTGATTAGTTGATGATCACATTTGCACGCAAACACACACAGGCATGTGTACACACAATAAATTCTTGCAAATCACACCCACACAGTTTGCCAGTTCTACCTCTGTTTTGGGTATGCAGCCAGGAAGCTCATCAGTGGAATTGCAGGTTTAGCCAACTGAGGGTTTTCTGTGTAACCAAGCCTCAAATGAACAGAATGAAAAACCTCTGAGCTCCCATGATAAAACTGTTGGTGAGGCTCTGCAAAGGTGTAAATAAGCATTAGTCCCATGCTAGGCCTATATCACGCAAAATTGCATTCAAGTGGCCTGTGTGGGAGTGAGAGAGAGAGTGCATATAAACTGATGAATGAAGTGTTTACATGTGTGAATGGGATTGTGTGCATGAGCAAGTTGTGTGGCCATAAATATTGGCAGAATTTTATATAACTCAGCCAGTTTTGCAGATATTGAGCTAGTGTGGTAGTAGCTGGGCATCTTACCCAAAACAAACTTTGAGCACAACCCATTGTACAGCATCGTTGCTAAAAAACGTTGGTGTTAACTTTTGAAGTCAACCCTGTTTGTATGTTTGAGAAATATCTTATAAAACTACAAATTTCAATAAAAGTGATTATTGGTTATACATCTACTTACAACTAAATAATTCAAGACTATAGCTAAATAACATTAGCCTACATAAAAAAGGCTATAAATCAGTGAATTTTACAAATACTGAGCTAAAATTTGGTGTGTTAGTAGTTTGGAGTCATTCACGTCACATACTTGAAATGCTAAGATCATTTGAGATGTTGCAATATTGCATGATGCTTTTTTCAAGGTTTGACAAAAAAGGCCATAATGCTGTCAATTCTCAACTTAAGACAATTTCAGTCTTAAACTCTGGCGTAATATGCATTCTTTCAAGGGATGTTAGGCCTTTAATTGTTTATGTGTAAAAAAATTGTTAACTTTGATCTACCATGGTTTGATGTTTTTTTTTTTTTTTTGTTAAATAAAGTGTTTTCAACATTTCAATTTCAACAAGATTAAGAAGACTAGCCAACTTTTAAGTTGGAAAAGTTGGATTAAAACAACTTTATACTGTAAGATCAAGTCTGCATTGGAAAATTGCTGGTAATATAAATAGGGTTAGTCACTGTGACATTACCTTTACCAGAGTAAGATCTTATGTCACCCTTTCTGTCAATCTCTTTGACTAGAGACAAGTGTTCAGTTGTGTAACATTAAGAAATGCCACGCTCAGCTCCTTCAGCAGAGTGGTGGATGTGGTCTATCATTAGCCTACATACTGTCTTGACAGGCGCTTTTGATAAAGGAATTCCCTCAAGTCTATCAAAGAGCTTCTCTGAAGTTTCTATTGTAAATGTGCCAGTTTTTCAGATGTAAGTAGAATTGCTGCAGTGACAGCTACACTGTGTATGTGTGTGTTTGGGTTTGGGTGTGTGCGTGTGTGTGTGTGTCTGTAAGTTCATTTAAATGCCTATTGAGGCCTGTGGGGTGACAGTTCTGCTCTTGGCAAGTAGGTAATTAGCATGCATTATTCAAATGAAAGACAGAGGGAATGAGGGTGGGGACCTGTCCACCTGGTTGTCAGCTTTGGAACCAGTCTCGTTCAGCACTACTTACTCCACACATTAAGAACATCAGAGCGTGTCTCTTGTCAATGTATTACCCTCTTCCGAAGCACGGGGGATAATGCACTTTTACAGGACCCCATTATAAAGGAAGATATGATCAAAGTAAGCCAAAATCAAAAAAGATTCAGTCTTCAGACTGGAATGTACATAGTGTTGATGCGCCTTTATATTTAAGTCAAATCATGTCAATTTAACCTGTCAGAAATGTCAGTGAGATGATCTGACAAAGTGCCTTAAAGAACAGCAAAGTGCACAAGTGAAAAGGCATTTGCAGCAAAATATACTAAATCATAATGAGCACATGTTGACATTACTTAAGGGGGGAGAACTTAGACATGACATTTAGATCCCATTTAAAGTGGCAGAACACACTTTTAAAAAGGATAGACTTGCAAGAAACTAAACTACATTTAAAGTGCACAGGAAAAAAAAAAAAACACCAATCTGGTCTTTAGACATTCTTGTATTTGCTTAGGTTGATTGATTAGTTGTTTTGGATGTTTATTAAATATTTTCTGACTGAGAATTTTATTAAAATCTGTCCACTGGTTTATGAAATATTTTGCTAACACACACACAGAGACATACGCAATTGCATTATCGTCTGCCTATCATGACGATAATTATTAAAATAACAAAAGCCAAGACAAGAATGCGTCTTTTGGGAGCAGACGCTCTCCAGTTTGGCAACAATGTAAACATTGTTAAAGTAACTATAAACATTGTCCCTTGAAGAAAAAATGAAATGGTTTTGCACTTTTCTCCCTACAATGAATAATATCCTAAATGATTTAAAGAACCTGGAGGAACTTCAGTGAATCAAAACCAAAACATACACAATCTGCTAAAGCTGGACACCAATAGTTTTAATGTATTACGCCAATGTGCATCAAAAACTATTCATCAATGGCTTATTAATCACATGAGAAAGAAATGTGGGAAACCACAAGATAAATTTATGTTCAAAAATTCTGCTTCAGCTTTTACTGTGTGTCAACTGTGCTCTGAGGCAAGTGTCAAAAACCACTCTCTGTGTTTGGTTTTGGTTGGATTAGTCCCTTTGGCAAAGGTAATTTACACCTTTGTAATGGCAGCATTAAGAAATACTCAGTTTTATAGCAACATTTGCTGTCCTCCAGATGGCATATTTTCCAGGGTCATCTATTTTTCAACAAGACAATGCAATAAGCACTTATAAAGACATGAATTTGAATAAAAAGAGCATATAACTGGACCAGCCACTCTACAGTTCCATATCTTCAACACAGTATGCAGAGAATTTTGAAATATAAACCAAAATTATTGCACATCTTCAGATGTGTTTACATAAAGGGGACAAAAGAACACCTGACACACTTTATCATTAGTTATTCTAAGTGTTGGAACCTTAGTTATATGAAGAAATGGCAGCAATTTAAAGTGGTAAAAAAGTTATGTTCCAACAACTGCTTTCAACGTTAATAAAGCTAGCAAAGCAAAACATAAAATAACCAAGGTTATAACTGTCTGAAATGAAACTCTTTCCATGCTGAGGAACTAAGATTCTACATTTCCATGTTTTTTTTTTTATCTCAGTGCTCAACATGTTTCAGCTCCAAGTGTATTTTTTTTTTTTTCACCAGAAGCATTTTTGGTTGAATTATCATCTCCAGACTCAAATTTTTGCCACAGATGAGTCATTAGCACCTTATCTCGCACCCATTCTCCAGCTCCACCTTACCACCCCTGCAGGAGCGGCCTGTGCTTTCTTAATGGATCAATTAGATGCTTGAGAAGGTTTCCACTCCCCCACACATCCTATTTAGCCAGCATTTGCATGTGCCAGTTTAATTGTGTCCCTATCTCCTCTCACAAATTATTTACTTACTCACGCTCCCTCACTGCAAAGCTCCCATTGTCCCAAAGAGACTGATGGCATGACTGGAATGGCAATTGGTTGCTTTGATCAGAATTTGACAATTTGACTAGAAAAATAAGCAAGACCAACAAAATACCTTATACAAATCTATTTATACAATTCCTGCAACTTTTTTTTTTTCATAATGTTTGAATAAGAATGAGGTTTCCACATTTTCCTGCTCTGCACTGGATGGAGTTATAATTTATGTAGAAGTGTGTACTAAACATGCAGGCATGGAACAAAGACCTGTTTATGTCTCCAAATAAAAGCTGCATAAACAACATATTTGCAGCAAGATTGAATTTTTGTCACTGGTTGACTTTTTACAATGGTCTTTTTCTCCAGAACTATTCAAACATGGAGGTCTGCTGGCCTGAGGTCCATTTTCAGTCGGTTGACTGGGCATGAAATCAGAAAGGCATAACCCTCCTCTTCCACAGTGGATTAACATGATTTACATACAACAGTCTTTTGATTGTGCTGGACCACCAGCTAATCCTTTGTTCCCAGGAGAGTGTTGAACTGTGCCCCACACCAAATCTGTTATAAACTCCTACTGCCCTCAAGTGCAGAAAGAGTGTATTACATCCTGATTTGGAAATCCTATCTCTTATTGCCTGAGACATACATTTGCCGTTTACCTGGCTGGTTTTAAATGCATGAAAACAAAGGTAAGGAATCAGTTATAGTACCTAGAATGCAATAATAAATAAAAGTAAAACTAATTTACTGAACTTGAAAAAAAGAAAAAAATTGGACACTAAACTGCACTGTTACTCTAATAAACTACAAATGATGTAAAGTCTAAGATATCAGCATTTCCTCAAAAAGTCACACATTGCTTCAAATGTTAATTTTTAATTTGTGGTGAGAAATTATACAATACATTGTTTATTTTATATTGTACCCTAAGTAGCCACAAGGTGGTGGTAAATCACCGAGACACATTGAAATGTTTCTTAAAAAAACAAATCATTAAATTCATATTTTTTAAGTCAGTGTGATATTTCCTGTTAGTGTTGCAGTCTAAAATTATTGTCATCAGTGTCAGCTTGAAGCTTTTATTAACAAAAGAGCAACATGTTTTCAGAAGAATAAATACATAAAGCCTTTGTCTATCAAGTCATTTAATTCGATAAAAGCCCATGAGCCTCTTAAGGTAGCCTTTCCTGACTCTTCTGTTCCTGCTATGATTTGTGGTATTGGCTAAATTCAGTCATGTTAAAGTCACAGTGACAGTGAAAAAACAGGATTTATATTATATTACATACAAATTGTTCCATCCATCTGTGGAGCCATCCATCTATCCATCTCTTTACCTGTTTTTTTCTTTCCAGCTCATGGGGGAGCTGGTGCCTATCTCCAACAATCAATAAGCAGTGGCGAAGTCCATCACACACAGAGCTACACAGAGACAAACAAGACAACCAACCATTTACGCTCTCACTCACACATAGGGAAAATTTAGAGTTACCAATTAACCTAGCATGCATGTTTTTGGTTGTCTCCTGGTACTCCAGTTTCCTCCAAAATCCACACGTGCATGAGGCCAGGAGGCGAACCTAGACCTTCTTGCTGTGAGACGACAACACTAACCACTGCTCCGCTGCCCATTATTCATTTTTCTTCAAACAATATTACAAATGGATTGCCCTGCAGCCAGGGTTGCCCTAGAGCAGGGCCTGAGGATGCTGCTGTCATATTTTTGCTTTTTGGTGTTTATTAAGAAACTCAAGCATTGGTTGAAAGCAAACCAGTTATGTACCCATTCATAATGTCTTCAACTGCTTATAGCTGAGGGTCTTTTATCCTGTTTTTATACAGTTTTTGTTTGTTAGTTTTATTAGTTTTATTTTTTAGCTTCTTTTACTAGAACTATGTGCACTGTGTTCTGTCCTGTGAATTGTATAGTAAGGTGTTTGTCTTTTTGTGTTTACTTGTCTTAGGACAAAGGATGAAATTTAGCTGTTGTGCTAATTCCTGCATATTTACACTGCCATGAATTGTGGTAATGTTGATTAATGTGCACTGTCCTATTCAAATAAAAGGATATACTATA
>JAOXNZ010000044.1:15664931-15681382 GCA_028566095.1 Kryptolebias brasiliensis | reverse complement strand
AAAGCATTTTTTTAGCATTCTATAACCCATCTTAAACGTGCTTTTTTAAAACAAAGTGCTCCAAGTTGATTAAAATCTTAAGAATTTATCCTAAATGTACTGTTTTGTATTTTTTTAATGTAGTACAAACGAGATGTAAGGCATCTGCTGTTAAAAGGTGATATACATTAGTAAAAAAAATACAAAGAAGAGCTTTTTGACTTGCTATTTTTTTGGCTAACATCTTAATCACGCTTTGTGGTGAGACTGATGAGGTCAGTGGCTCTTTGGCCTTCCCCTGCATGTTGACTGACAGATAATGTAAGTGAGAGGCATATGTTCAGAAAAGAACACACAGTGAATGAGACAGACAGTCTGGAGACGGACAGATGAGAAAGGTGATGAAGAAGAGAGGGAGCCTTGCAGATATGCCATGATGAAGAGAAAGTGAAAGAAAGCCAATGATGGGAGTCTTTCTCTCTCTGTGTTGGTCCCCTGGGTGCTGCTGTCCAACTGAATCAACAGCGAGGCTCACACCAGTCTATTATTATCTCTTTAAGCCCATGGATTCCACCTGCGCCCCCTCCATCCCGATGAACTGGTCCAGTGTGTGGTAGAAGAAATGAGAGGAGAGGAGGGATGGTGAGATGCTGCAGGGTTAGCAGGTAGAGGTTTGGTAAGGAGTTTGGGAAAATTATTTTCTCTTGGGCAAATGAGATTGGGCATGGTAGAAAAATAAAATGTACACTTGCTGTCTCACGAAAGGGATAACAGAAATTAGGATACAAAAATATATTTAAGGTTATCAGAGCACATTTATTGTGGTGTCACATTTTCTCTGGATACAAAAGAAAGATGTGCAATCATTGTGATGTCACACTTTAGTTTGTGGATTTTTCTTTTAGACTTTTAGCAATTTCTCATTTGCAATTTTTTTATTTTTTTTATTTTACTGTCTAAAGTAAAATTCAGAGAATATAAATAAAACTCCAAATAAAAGTACTGACTGTGCTCGGGGTAACTCACCTTCCACCTACTGTAAAGCTACTTTACTCATAATGATGCAGGACTTTGTCATGATCCGAAGTGGAAACCAAAATCTTCTTTAAACTCAAGCATTTTGACATGGAGGTCTGCAGGGATTGTCATGCTTTTTTGAGCCAGCCCCAATTTCACACTCAAGGAATGTTAATTTTTGGAATTTGGCTTGATTTATCAGCCTCAAAGGTTGCCACTTGCTTTCCCCCTTATGTGATGAAACCAGGGAGCGTTGCACCTTAATTTCCCTCCTCACCCACCTTGTGCAGTGGCATGTAACGCCACTTTGAAAATGTTAATTGCATCTTGATTAGGACAGACAGTTGAAATAAAAGCAAAGGCAAACACTAATTGCAGAGAGCAACAAGTGTCAAAAGAAGAGTACTGAACACAGTTAAGATGTAATGTATTTTTTCTCTGTTTTTATTTTATTTATTTTTCTTGTTCTTCTCATTCTTGCAAATAGTTGACTCACCAAAACATTTGCTCTGATTGGTCGCTCGATCCACAAAGACTTTGGCAGAGATGACGTTGCCAAAAGGTAGGAACATTTGCATGAGCTCAGCATCTCCAAACTCCTGGGGCAGGTGATAAATAAACAGGTTGCAACCTTCTGGCCCTGGTGACGATAGAAAAACAACAGGAGAGTTTTGTGGGAACATAAACAGGAAATGCCCAGTGAGAAATGAAGAGATGGGTGAAGAAGTAACCTTACACCAATTCAAAAAATAATAGATTAATAGAGAAAGTGTTAAATCTGATACAAAGCTTAGTGTTTCTGTCTTATTTGTTCCATGTAAATCCTTACCCTATTTCACACATAATACTGTTACAGCTATAAAAGGAGGGGGCACTTCACCAAGTCATGCTATACAACTACATTTGACCCTTTTATTAGAAAATATGCTGGGAATAGCAACAAATACAACACAGGAGCAAAGAAGAAGTTAGAAAAACTGCCTGATAAAAAAAGCAGGGTTGATTGAAAAAGACAGAATCAGACAGTTATTGGGCAAGTGAAGCACTGAGACAAGGAGAAACAGAGAAAGAAGGCAGAGCATGCATTAAGACATAAGCCAAGTTTTTGCTCCAATTACTGTGTGACAGTGGGACTGTCTTCCAATCTCTCTCCATCCCTCTACACTCATCTACCCAGCTGCCACATATTGTACTGGCCAATCTGGATAAAGGCAGGAATGAACTGGAGGGAGACAGAGCGAGATCATGAAAGCCAACCATGGACACACAGAGAGAGAGGGACTTGATGAACTCAGAGACAGTAAGCCTGGAGCTGGCTGCTTGTCTAACTTTCTCTCCTGTCTCATTGCTCAGGGTGATAGCATGACGAGAAGAGGCAGGGTCTGGTGAGAAGGCTGATAAGAGGGCTGCAGTGGTAGCTGGCTGCAGTGCCGCTTTGCCTTGGTGTGATAAAGGGTGCACACACACGCACTTAAATGTTGACAGAATATTTCTAACAGTTAGAGGCTAAATCTCAGTTCTCTATTTTAAGTTTAGGTGTCTCACATTATGGTGAAATTGTCATTACATTACATTTTGTTATGTTATCTTATGACCACTTTGTTAATCATTTTCTCATATATAGTACTGTTTTCTGGGTCACCCCCTCATTTTATTATACTGTGACTGTCTGAAGGTTTTTTCAAAAGTTTTTCTTTTTTCTTGTTATATATGATTTTTCTCTCATTTTGAAGAACACTGCTCAGTATCTGAGAATCAGGTCTGTATAGAAAAGGAGAAAAAAGAAAAATAAAATCATCACAGACTCAACACAGGACCTGAGAGATGCACCATCTTTCAGCTTATTTTCTACTGTATGTTTTCACCTAAGAGCTCTTGTTCGTGTTAATACACCATTTTCTCTCAAGCTGTGTTATCTTTAGTATCTGTCAGAGATTTTACTAGAGACATTGGAACAACTTGTGTCTTTGTGACAAACTGCTAGTAATAAAGTGCTTAAAGATCCCATTTAAAATTGCTTCTTTGCAAAGTTGCCTCTTATACCTTTAAACAACTCTGGCTCGTCTCTTGAGTTTAGAACCTTTTTGTGCCTGGATGATTCATAGGCTAAAGTTTGTTGATGTAACAGAAATTCAAAAAAAATATATACTTCTATAAATGGCCAAGTACAGGATTAAAAATCACAAAAAATAAAAATCCAAAAGAAAAACTTTAACAAAGCCTGGCAAACTATTCCTCAAGACAACTTTAAAATATTACAAGAAACTATGGCTGCTTGAAAGCAAAGCACAAAATAAAAAGAAATGACTCAAGACATTGGCACAGAACTATAAATAAACTAGTCATTTTTCTTTTTGTGTGTGAGAGTGTGTAAGTACTTTATGTGTAAAATTACTTTCACTGTGTAAGTATGTCTCACTAACCTCTTTTAATATGTAGCACTACTCTCCCAAAAATGTTCTGCTGAAGTACGAAAGGCACATTTTCTCAAAAAGTACAGAGATGATTTGTGTGGTTAAAATCATACTTTGGGATTTGGAAGGATTTTCTTTGTTGACACAGGCACGGACTGATAGAAAGTATTATTGAAACTGTTAGCTTTTCAGTCCAAGGCTGAAGCTGAGGCTTGACTGTCCCTGTGTAGGTTTAGATGTGTCTTGCTAAATGGCTGGGCTGCAAACTGTGACAGTGGACTGAGACAAGCTGGAACAACAGCCAAAACCAGCAGAGACCAGAACGCAGACAGGCCACTGGCTATGCCAGGAATAGCTCCCTGTGTGTGTCCATGTGTGTCACTGTGTCTGTGTTAGTACGACTAGGACTTTTTTTTCTTTTCTAATAGAACTAAATTATTATAAATATTGTTCATTATCCTCCTACATTTATTCTGCCGCATACAAGCCAACTATATATATATATGAGTGAGTATGACACACTCACTTATGTGGATCTGCAGATGCACCAAAATTTTAACATAAACTAACTTTTCTTTTTCTTCCAAGCCATGCAGAAAACACTCATTTTCAAGTTCATATAATGAATATTCATGCCACTCAATGCTGTCTCATATAATCATGCAGATGAATAATGGAGACTGACGAATGGCGTCCAAAAGAGTGATTTACCATCAGAGTATATCCTATGCTTTATTACATCTTATGCTGTGGCATAAGAATGAACGCTACACTAGGAATGGTAATAAATGATTATGTATGCAACTAATTAATCTGATGAATATTTATAACCACTTAAACACATTGTAATGGACTGATTAAGCAGTCCAACGCTGTGAGTTTGAATTAGTGCAGTTTTTGAATAATGACAGACTAACTTTCCATCTCAGTGCTAATGTTCTCCTCTTTAAATGGGGAGCCTTTTTCTCACATTTTCCCCAGCCAGCTTTTTCCCCCTCCCTCGCTAATTCAAAGCAGTGAAGCTACATTAGAATGGAACATGGCAATTATCACCTTTTATCTTGGGTGGGCGCGCTTGCTCGCTCTTACCTTCCCTCTGTTGCTGGGGAATGATGGTTGGTTGCTGGGGGAACGCTTGGCTGATTGGCGCATAGGCGGCAGGGTAGGCTGCTGTTGCAAAGGGAGAACCAGAGTGGAATTTTTCACATCTCCATTTTCATATTTGACACAACAAAACTCAAATCATTATTCCATTGTTCATTTGCGTCCTCTAGACATTGCATAAATAAATTGCATTATGACTGGGAGCCAGGGCTCATTTGGCTGGTGGATCACTACACAAAGAGAATGGCAAAAGGGGGGAGTGCAATGCAGTTCAACTAAGCAGACATAAAAAGAAAGAAAGGGAGATTCACACCATGTTAATGAGAGCTGATGTCAGACACAAAGCAATAGTCTGTGTCATTGCTCATGTGGAAGCTTATGACAGATTAAAATCCTCAACTCTCAGTGTACTTTTAGAATCAAAGTTTTTGTGTGTGTGTGTGTGTGGATGTAAATTCAAGTCAACCAAAAACCCTTTTGCAATTTCAATGTAAAGCAGACTAATCAAGGAGGAAATTGGTTGGTCATCTGGCCATCTCTACCTGTCACGGTTCCTATTGATGTGACAAACCAAAATAGGGAGAGGGAAGAGGCAAAGGGACAGATGGACGAAGTGAGAGAGAGTAGAGGAGGTGGGAGAGACGGATCACCTGCGTAGTGCTGGACGCCAGCATAAGCCTGTTGGAGAGGGTCGGTCACTGTTGGACTCTGTGCTGCAGAGAGATGAAAAGAGAGGCAGAGAAAGAAGGGTGACGTCGAAGAAGATGGAAGCAAAGGAGATAAAAAAATGGGAGGACAGTGGCCAAGACAGACATAGACACACAGATGTTGAGATTACGTTCAACAGCATGACAGACATTGGCATAATTGTGGTAATCCATCAGGAGGAAAGATCACACAGGGAGTGGGAAAAATTTGGGTTGTCATATCTTTGAGTTCTTCAAAATGCCTGTTCGTCCCAGATGTTTGCATCAAATATTAACAACGTGCCAAACAAACCACTTTGTAGTTCATTATGATTGCAGCTGCCTTTGCATAATGCAGAGATAGAGAGTGAGTGTCTGTCAATTCTTCAGGAATCAGTCCCAGACAACATTAAGAAGCTGAGGACAGGCTGAGACACATCAAATTAACCATAATTGACTGATGGATGAACTGATGGATTCATCATGATACTCGGGCAGGCTTCTCAGAAGTCTGCCAAAGACACTGTTGACTGAGTCTGAAGCTCTTAACACTTTTGTTAAAAAAAAAAGAAAAGAAAAAAAAATGTAATCAAAGCGTTAAATTAAAAGGGCTCTTGTCAACTTTTAAACAGTATTGAATGATATCATTTAATTTGTCACTACCAACATGCTGCTCTTGGATTGTGGCAATTAGGTGATGTTTTTTTGGGGGGTTTTTTTCAGATCAAGTTCCATATTCAAACATTCATAGATCAATGTCAGTGCAAGCAGCCAACATTGTCAGGGCCAAAGCAACAGACTGACTCTGGGTGCTGTGAATACATCTCATGTTTTTTTTATATAAACATGGAATGTCTCACCTGGGTAAGGATGAATACCATTGGTGTAGATGGGCTCAGATGTGGGCTGGCCATTGCTTTGAGGAGGGAGGGCACTGAATCCATTGACCCCAATAGGGGTGGCTATGCTGGGCACGGCTGTGGCAGAAATGCCTGGAGGTGTGCTGGTGCCTGCAAATAGATGCTGAGTTATTATGGAAAGTGTAAAGTACAGGGTCTACATGCTACAAACTCAAACTTTAATGTGTCTTTCTGCACTGTTATACCACATCTCACTCACTTGTGTAAGTTGTTATAATCATTTGTGCATGCATTTGTGTGTGTGTGTGTGTGTGTGTGTGTGTGTGTGTGTAAAGCCACCTATTAGGACAACACTGTGTTTAGAACAATCTTTTTTTAAGGGAACAAAATGTATTTTATCATATGATACACTGGACTGGATTGAGTCATTTTATAGAGTTTTATATTGTTCTGAATTGCATTGTATCATACTACTCTATAGCATGCAGCCAGTGTGTAGAAATATGTATTTTGTGACTCCAAAAAAAGGCACACTGCACTTTGACTAGATAACTATTGAGCCTGGTCTAGGGGAACAGTTTGGAAAAAAGAGCCCATTATAGTAACATACAAATTGAAAGTAGAGCAAGTAAAAAAGCATTGACCTACTTCTATAGTGTGTAATATTGAACACTGGACCAGAAAAACTCAAAACATGTCTTGTTTTTGTTCCAGTCTAAGCTCCATCATTGCAGTCATGTTTGAAGTAATATGGGAAAGCAATCAACGTTATCTTTGTCTTCAAATAAATAAATAAATAAATAAATACATGCCTGGTTACTGAATAATGTAATTTCAATAAATGCTTAAAACACGTTCACTCTGACAAAGACTGCCCAGTCTTTATTTTTGAGAATACTTTTATGACTTTTTGTTTTTAAAAGTACATGTGTATTTCTCTTTTGATACGTACATATAACCAAAGGTACCATAATGTGCATTACACTGAATGCAGGAGCCTATGTTTTTTTTTTTTTGTTTTGTTTTGTTTTTTCTTTAGAGTATCTTGTGGTGATATTCTAAGTCTGTCACCTTGCCATTGGCCTTTTGTGCTGATGGATTTTATTATTTTTCTTATCCAGGTGAAGGGCATTTAAGTCATGTAGGATTATGTTTGATAGGTATTAGCAGGAATATGTAGGCCTTGTGGATTACAAATGCCAGGTACAGCAGCAAGCCACTTTATATAATACATTTGCGACGGCCTTGCCTTCAGGCAGCCTGCCTACTTAGTGTCAAGCCATCAAAGCTCCTCATGACAAGGGCCAAAAAGATAGTTCAGACTGGGGTCTAGGATTATCTCACACAAATCTTTGCTATTATATTGTATAAGCCAAGGACTTTGCATCCAATGTTATTGGATTGGCTGTGTTCCCAGAAAACACACACCGTCAGAGTCACAGAGGGAGAAAGTGACAGACAGAGGAGGAAAGAAGAGAGATAATGTGTGAGCAAAAAAGGGGTAGAAACTATAATGTGGCTGTCAATGAGTGTACAGGTTTCCCTTACATCTTTTCTTACCGAGTCTCTCTTAGTACAAAGTTCTGCTTCCTTTTATTCAGTACTGACGGTGCCTGCTTTTACATGGAAAAAATGGAGCCTGCATCTTAAAAAGAGTAATGGGACCAACACCAAAAAACTTGAATGAATATATTTTTACAGCTTCTGTAATTTTTCCTAATGATAAATGTTCCCAGCAGCTGCAGGATATAATGGAACACCTCCTACATGAGTATCAGCTGTACCTCTTTAGTGGCGTATCTGTGTGTTAGTATACATACCTGAGGACGGGGTCATGGGAGTCGCCACCAGACCGTTGACATTGAAAGCTGCCATTTGCTGCATTTGTGCTGCAGCAATGGCTGCCATAGGGTTCAGGTAGGACCCTTGCGTTGCTGCCATGAGAGCTGCTTGCTGTTGCATCATCTGCTGTAGGATTAAAGAGCAGTAGGGAAAGAGGTGGATGGTAAGAGGGATGAAGGAAAGGACAGAAAAGGAAGGGTGAAATAGCTGCAGGATCAGAGCATGTTTACTTTCACATCTGTTTGCTTAGCTTATGCCTTCCTTTTGAACAGTATGATCTGTAATGCCCGGCAGCTTTGCAGCTACTATATGACTGCTCTGGCCTTGTGCTCATTATACTGATACAAGATAAAGACCATACTGTGAGAGAAGTTTAAGCAGCTGAAGTCTATGTGTACCTATATGAGCTATATATGTATGTATGTATGGAAGGGAAAAAAGGAGACTGCAGTGGCAGAGTTTATGTGCGAGTAGGCGATTCTCACCTGTCAGGGTGAGTTGTTAGCTGTTGTGTGAGTGTAAAATCTCACCAACTCCTAACTCAGGCTGTGACTTTCATGTGTGAATACAAAACAGGGGAAGGGTGGGCTGACAGAAAAGGGCGTAAAGGGTGAACTGGTGTGTGCTTGGTAATAATGTGCATCTATTTTGGGTTAAAAAAAAATCATGCACAAATAAAACGGAAAAGCAGCAGGCCTGGTTTAACAGTTTACATTTTTATACCAGTCAGTAACTGTTGGAATGAACAGTATAAAGGCTATATGAAATGCCATATGAAATATATTTAAGAATACACAACATTTAGCTCCCCTAGAGAAAATAGGTAGAAAAAAGCTTCTATGGGTTAACAATAAATAATTAAGGCACAGATTTATTATTGTTATTATTGTTATTATTATTACTAATATTACTGAAGAGCTACTTTTGTTAAGCTGTATCGAAAGTGAATTCATTTGGGGGGTGTTGCATACCCAATAGGAGACAGAGCAAGTTCAAACCTTAAATCACAACAGGTTTTCTTTTTCTTTAAAGCTCACCGTCTCCTCTCCCGCCGGGCTGAGACTTACAGCATGAGAGTAGGCGCCATAGGCCCCAAACTGGATGGTCATGGGACTGAAGATGCCGAGCTGCCCCGCCATCTGGTGCATCCTACGCAGGGTGCGTTCCTTATCAGTGTCCGCAAATTTGACCACCAGGCTGGACGATGCACCCTACAGGGACACATATAGTTTACAAGGTTAGAGCAATATGCGACTTACATATGTAAACATATGTTTAGTTTAGTTTAGTTCTTTTTTAAAACATGACTAGATTTACAAGTTGTTTTTTTGACTAGAATTTTTGAAATAAAAATACTTTTTTAAAAGAAGCAGAAGAAAAATAATGTGCACAATATAAGCACAATGGCTCCTGTAACTAATGCATCTTTTTAAAACTGTACTCGCTGCTTCAGACAGTGAACATCCTTACTCTGTATAGTTATGGAATTCTTTTAAAACTAGCAACACTACAAATCAATTCAAATACCTTTATATGAAGTTCTTTTTACTGGGACAACAACCTGGCTCATATGAACACCTTTTTTTTGTGGCATTTTATTTGTCAAGATTTGCCAAGTCATGTCAAGTATTGTTGTTCTATGTAACATGTTTAAAGTAGTACAATTTGAGTACAATGAACACTAATAATTTGACCATAATCCAAATATAGAACATTTAGAGACAGATTAATGCATTGTGTTTTATTGTGTGGTTAAAATAGCTTACTCACAAATTTTCAATTTGCATATATTCACAGGGAATGACCTACAACCTACAACAAAATAATGGTTGCATAATTACATCATTTGTTTTATAGTGCAACACTTGTGTATTGGTAGATGGCACTCCCCACCACTCCACCCTTGAAAAGGTCTAGACAGGAATGAAAAAAGAATGATTTAATAAATCAGTATAAACTTTCTGCCTCACTTTGGAGGAGAACCAGTGATTAGTTGTTTTATTTCAGTCATCAGGTGACCCGTATACATTATAGCTCAGCTTTAAGACCTAATATTTCTAAACTGAAATAGACAATATAATTAAGTATGCGCCTCTCATGACTGCAGTCATTTAGCTGTCAGTATTAAATAGAAGAGAATAGTGAGTGTTCTTTCCTTTTGTGAACTTTCCAGCTCCACTGTATACATTGGGAGTGAACTGTGATCCTAACCAGATCCCACAGGAGTGCCAGTCCCCCCAATGGTAAAGCTCCACTGAATATAACACTGGGTAATTAGGTCTGACAAAAGCCTTCGGCATGTGGAGGGTGAAGTATTGACTAATGGCTCTTCCTTATGGCAGATATAGTTCCGTATTGATGTCCGTGCTCCTGAGTTTGCATCCAATTAAATCATTTGAAAGACAGAGACCAGAATCAGTTCCTCATGTGACATCCAGACAAAGAGAGAGAGGGAGAGTGTCTGTGTATGAGTGAAAGACAGAAGCAGAAAGAACAAGCAAGGATGAGGAGGCTGCCAGGCACAGAAAGCCGACACAGACACTGTCAAGAGGACAAGGATTCTATTTAATTACAGGCAGTGCATGCTGGGAAAGAGGATGGAGTACCACTAGGACAGAAGGACAGAAACAGCTAGGGGGCAGTCAGGATATGATTAGTAAGATCATAAAGGCAAAAGACACAGGGAAAGAAAGACTCCATAATCACAACTTGGATTCACAAAATGCCTCATCCTAAGTGTAAATTCCAGCTTTGATTGAAATTTCCATATTTTCTTGATGTATAGATATGAAAGATGTCAGAGAACTGCAGGGCAGTCATGGACAGAAAGAGGCTGTCTAGTGTGACTTTTGATGCTTACACCTGTTTCTTGTGCAACATATTTATAAAAGATAAAGTTGCAAGAAAGTCTAAACTGCTGTACAGGTACATTTAAACTTGAGTTACAATTTACGGAGTGTGCATTTCTTCAGCAGAACTATTGCAATAAAAAAGAGAGGGAAAAAAAACACACTTGTACTCTTGTTCATAAGCAAATCTTACCAAATTGCCTGTACTCTTTTTAAAGATATTTTTAAGAACTTAACATACAAAAAAAAGAAAAAGGCATGTGATAGCACCACCAATAAAACAATTTGGCTGCATTTGCTTTGCTCTATTGTGAATACTAAAGCTAAACTTAGAGCTACTATGTGAACCCTACATGCAGTTCACAAAAACTTAGTTAATAATTTTGTACAATTCTCTAAAGTGCCACTTTCCTGTTTTTCAAATCTATGAAATTGTTTGTGGTAAGAGTTTTTATTATTACCAGTAACCCATGCTAATTTGTCTCACAAACAGTCTATTAACCCATCCAAGGAAATATTTTGGCTTTAGGTTACAACGAATAAGACTCTGGAGTGATAGAAAGCAGCAGCATGGACCCCAGGGTTGGTGCGTCTCAGATGGGAACCTATCAGAGCCAGCCAGCACCCCACCTCAGGCCAGAGGAGACCCATCTGCTGCTTCTCCTTTGGTGCCATTTTAATTAGTTAAATCAATACTTGGATATGGCAGTGTTAACGGCACCATTTTTCCCTTTTTGATTTCATTTCCTTACATCTCCTGACCTTTTTTCTCCCTATAATTTCTCAACTTTTTGGTGCAGTTGAAGGGACTGGACTGTTGGATTTAATGAGGTTGGCACTGTGTAACCATGTTCTTCCAGCATTGTTGCTAAACTCTGCCCACAGCACAGAGGTCTGGCATTGAGAATCCCTCATTTTCTGCTTTGTGTTTTTGTGTATTTTTATATTCTTTTAATGCCTCATGAAGAATGCATTGTGAGTATTGTGACTGTGAACGCCTAAGGCTGCCTGTAGTCTGGATTGTGATTCAAGATGATTTGAAGACAAGAAAAGACTCACATCCAAATGTCTCCAATGAATGGTTTTGGTAAAAACGTTAAACCAGTGTAGTCTCTGCATATATTGTCAGTATTGTCACTCATGTTATATCACTCCAAATAGTAGTTGTCTATTGTTGTGAGGATGACCTCCGACCGGACTGAAGGTCTAATCAGACCAAAGAGATTTCTCTGACAGATCAAAAGTCCCAATCCACATCAAAAAAGTATGTGACCAAGTAATGAAGAAACAGGTGGTGGCAAACAACCAGTTCTGGATGCAAAGCAGCTATTCCTCACTGGCTGCAGAAAATCACAGGCTGACAAACAAACAAAATAATAACCTCACCCAGCATGACTCCTATACCTGGAGAGAAAATGAATTCTCTAAATTTGATAAGGGCCAACAGGGAGCCATCACTTTTGACAGGTTCAACTAAGGAATTTGTCACAGGTTCAAAAACTAATCTAATTTCTCAAACAACACACTTGACTTATGAAAATCTCCCTTATTGGATTTTGTAAAGGGCACAAAATGTGCAGATGGAAAAATGCACAATGGTAATTGAGGGATTAGAACTCAACTCCAGCAATGAAATGGCAAAATGCTTTTATCTCTGCCTTATTGCAATGAAAATACACTGTTGTGGAGTGTCTACCAATAGGTAAATGTTCTGTCCTTCACACGACTTACAAGAACACAGTATACCAGCATGGTCAATAAATGAAAGACTGTAATTTATGGAAACATAAACTAAAAAAGCCACTAAAGTCCAACAAAACATTTGTTTCACTGATATTTATCATGTAACAACTACATTTAAATAACAAAAAAATCTTCAACAGTTGGCTCTGTTTTTTTTTTTTTACAGATCTCTGAAAATGTAATTATAAATTGAGGATTTGTAAAAGAAATGAATAAATAAATATAAAATTGAAAACACCAGAACAAGTTTATTTGGTAATTGCATGAACCCCCTGTGGGCCTCATATTCAACTCTCTGAACCCTGGTGGATTGGAACAAGTCTCATGGGAGGGCTGTATCTCATTATCAGAGGAGGATTCTGACTTGGTCTAGCTTCACTTCCTACATCTATAAACACAACTGTGCAGCAAAGTGAATGAGACTAAAAATACACATGAGAACATTTTACTCAGAAGAGCATTTTCACCGAATGTAAATAGTGCATTTTAAATAAATTTTTACTTACTAGAAGGAATGGAAAAAAAAAAAATGTCTCAAAGTAGTTGCCTTAGCTGTTTGATAAAATATATTTTGCACTGTCAGTTTTCTCTGGCTTGAGCTTTTCTCTCATTAATTCACAACTGTAGTATCACATATCGCACTATTGTTGCAGCCAACGCGGGGGAAACTTCACGAGCCCTGCCAGCCATGCCGTGACACCAAAGATGACAATGTCTGCAATTTGCTGGGTGTTGTGTGCCTGGCCCTGGCTTTGCCATTCAAAGTTTGCCACCTGTGTTTCTGCAGCCTTAGAATAACTCAACAGCTGAACTGGTCAAAGTCCCTGCTCTGAGCTCAGTCACTTTTTAAGTTAATATTGGAAGCTCCAACAATAAACTTCAATTAAAGCTATGACCCGATCTATCAGCACATGGCCTGTGGTGACATCCCTTGCCCTTAAGCTTCATTAAAGTGTTTCATTGTGAGTCAGTGTATTTTGGTGACAGGTTTATTTATAGTATGTGTGTGTGTTTGTTACAAGTAACAAAAATGTTGTTTAGAGAGCATTAAGATGGAACGAGAGACAGAATGAGAGACAACTCTGTGTTCAAGGTTCATTCAGACCTCACAGCTGGCAGCAGGCAGTGTGTGGAGCAGCCCACTCTCT
Organism: Kryptolebias brasiliensis; assembly: GCA_028566095.1. Taxonomy (NCBI): domain Eukaryota; kingdom Metazoa; phylum Chordata; class Actinopteri; order Cyprinodontiformes; family Rivulidae; genus Kryptolebias; species Kryptolebias brasiliensis. The sequence continues at coordinate 15,667,740 of JAOXNZ010000044.1, read as the reverse complement.
GAATCCTGCCTCCTGTTAGTCTGTCGCTGACGACATGTGGCAGCGATATTATCCAAATTAACTGCATCCCCCATTGAGACCGAAGCTTTTGCTGGATACTAATGGCCACCTTGCCTATTAAGCTGATAGAAAGTTAAATTTGAGGAAATGAAGATAACAGGTGTGAGGATAGATGGAGAGAGCTATGAATTATACTATATGTTATTAATGAACATGTGGCTGCTTTTTGATCTGCCTTAGATCTCTTTGGGGCTCCTTAAGTTTTCTTGGACAATTCATCAGCAGCAGACCTCAGGTGTCTCAGTGCCACAACCTTACACAACTGTAAATGAGCTACAAGACAAGGAAATATATATAATGTGATATACTGGTGAAGGATTTCAATCACCTCAGGTCATTGTTATCCTATTAAGTTAAACCAAAGTCAACATGGCTTCTTTTTGAATTTCTGGAGATGTTTCACTTCTCATCTAGAGAGCTTCCTCAATTCAAAACTGAAAAATGCAGAGTTCTAAGCTTTTAAGTTGCAGTAAGCTGTTGGGGTCTTTGTTGGGCTGGTCCATCTTGCATTGTACATCTTACACGTGGACCAGACCAACAAAAAAAAATAATTACACTCAGGAGGGAGGAGAGGGAAAGAAAACTCCTCAGTTGAAAAGCAAACCATCCTCAAAAATCAAAAAGAGAAGTTCAGTTGCTTTTGAATAAACTTATGATGCTATGTTAGATAGCACAATGCAGCATCATAGGGGCAATTCATTTAAATTTGCTGAAAGTAACGATATTCCAGTGATCGAGGTAACAAGATATTTTAAAGAGAGGCTAATATCTTGAATATACTTAAACTTTAGTACAATTTTGCATGTATTATGTGCAGCATCATTTTTTTTCTTGGTCCACTGAGTAGCATGCCAAAATAATTTTGTGTCTGCTCTACACACAGCATACATGCACAAAATGAACCAACTCCACCATTTAAATGTCTCCTTCACTACTTCAATGTAATGCAAAGTGTGGCAGCTTCAAAAAGATGTGTAAATTACAGTACATCTGGCTTCCAGGACACTATCTCACTGCCAGGAAGAATCCGTAAATATTTATTGCGGAACATCAGTGAAGTGTGTGAAAGTGCAGATGCCTGCCAGAAAAAAAGTGTGCTCCTGTGTGTGTCCAGCTCTGTAGTACTCAACACACACTGTGAAATGTGTAGTAAACCATCATTACTTTTACTTAAGTGCTTTTGGTGGCCTTGTTTAAGGCAAACAATAGTATAACCACATCATAAAGAGCTGTATCTACAGCTAAATAAATAACCACTATGGTGTTTTATGCATCTAATAACTAATACTTATTAAACTGTATCAACACACAGTACTAGTATCTATTTTCAAAATTGCTGTGTAGACTAGCAGCCGACACCTATTATATGTCTTGAAAATGGATGACTTGGTTCTTGAAGATTTTAAGTTACTATTGAAGCAATATAACCAGTAATGACATTAAAATATTAGTCTGCAATTTATCAGAATAAATACCCTCATCCTCAACAGATAATATTCAAACATTGATTTATACATGTCAGAAAGCTAAAAATCATTTGAATGCTGACAAATTGCAAGTCTCCCAGAATATTATAAAGAACCTAATGCGGAAATGTCAAGAAGCAGTTGAGGAAGCAAAAGTGGCTTATTAATCCAACCTCATTTTGAAGATCCATGTTAACTCTAGGGTGCTTTTCAATATTATTGACTTACTTGTTAACCATCCCTCTAGTCTCTCAGTAATGAAGCTTCCCCTGATAAGTATTTTTAAGTGTTTTAAATGTTTAATATTCCTTAACAAAAAGTAGTCCCATGACAGGGGCCATGCTGTCACTGGTAATAATTTGCCTTTGACGAGATGTTTCATGTCTCTCATGTAGATGAAAGAAGCTTTGACATCTGTGAAGCCCTTTACCTGGTCTCTCCTAGTTACAAATTATTCAGCCATTCCTAATCCTAAGTTCATTGCACTGTGTTGAGAAATAGAAAAGGTTCCTAGAATATGCAGCTGAGACTTCTTTGGAAACATATTTAGCTGTTTCCATGATGGTTAGACAGGCTGTGTGGGTTGTTAATGTCTAAACAGCTTACAGGCTGTCAGGTTAATTACCTGCCACAACAGCTTGACAAGTATTTCATTTTATTATTTTCAGCTTGAGTGTGTTATCGTGGCAAAATGTATTCCGAGAGACACCTTTAGCAGTAGCTACTAGAAATCAAGGTTTGAGAATGTGTGTGGGCAGATGTTGTCAAGATGAAATATCACAGCCATGCAAGATAAAGAACTTTACGTGGGACTGGTTAAGACCATTGGATGGTTTTGAACTTGGATGTGGTCTGACCAATAAATGTACCATAAAGAATGCAAGAAGTTGTAAAGCTATGGAAACAATTCTTTTTTTTGTTTGTTTGTTTTTTTTTTCCCTTCACAAACTATACAACTGTATAGCTGAAGCTGATGTCTGACACAACATGTAGATGAAGTTCTTTGGAAAAAAGTAAATAACTTTTTGACCATTTTTGTTTGTTTTACTATAAAGTGACTCCGTGTAAAGGCCACATTTTCAAAGTTAAATTAATAAGAAAATTAATAATAATATGTTAATACTTATTAATAATAAGTATTTTTAACTATTAATTCTTGATTTAGAACAGTTTTTAAATACAGTAATGAGAAGTAATTATCAACTTTGTTTTTCTCTTATCTTAGCTCATGTCTAATTTGGAAATCTTTTGAAACATTTTTTTTTATTTTATTCTCCCAGATC
>JAOXNZ010000044.1:15625960-15636617 GCA_028566095.1 Kryptolebias brasiliensis | reverse complement strand
AAAGTAAAATAGAATTTACACTTTAAAGTGTAGAATAGTATTTTCAATATTCACTAATTTTTCTTATTATTTTCACATGTGCAAAATGTCTTTTGTTCAAAGCCAGAAGGATCATTAGGATACTTTAGGCTTAATTTTTAGATGCAATAACTGTAATTGTTTAGATGAACCTACAAAAAAAAAACCTCATTTGAACTATTTTTGCAATTTCTGCTAATTAGTTTTGAGGAAGCTAAGATGAAATTTAATGCCTTACAAACTAATAACAGAGGTCTCTGCATGCAAACTTTAACTATCAGGGAGCTCACAAAAAGGCTTCTATGAATTTATAAACCTCAAGACATAGCAAGGAAGGTCTTATAAACACACAGGACAGAACAAAGACTTAAAATGCTAATGAAAACAGAACAGAGAGAGAAATTATTTTAATGGTAGATGACTCCACAAACGTATGTCTTGCACTAGCATAAAAATGTACAAGAAAACATAGATAACAAACCTTAGCTGCTCACATTTAAACCATTCATACATTTGCGCACACACACATACATATGCACATATGCTGGCAGACTTGTAGAGGGATGCCTTTAGACACATTCTAGCACACACACAGCTCTTCGAGTATGTTCCAAGGAGGCTGTTTGTGAAAATGATCACATCAATCGAAGTGATAGATAAAAGACTGGGAGCAATTGATAAAGTGCCACAATTATTTGGAAGATGAATGGCTGAATTTGCTTTTGAAATTGGACTGGATCTCAGTGCAATGGAACAGAACTCATCATCATCAATGAGCCTGCCGTTAGATTGCTTTCTGTCAAAACCCAATATCAGCGCGGACAATTGGATCCATCTACCAAATGGGATCAAATAGACCTACTCACACAACATCAGAGGTGATGTATACTGACCATGTGTAAAAACATATTCGATTAAAAATGTGCAATACATCAATGTTTTTGTTGTTTTATAGGTCTGGGTGTAACGATTACCATCACCACATACATTAAAGGAACATGACTACAACATAAACAGAAATAATATCATTATCATGAAAAAGAAAATAAAATATGATGCTTAAATATCACAAATGGACCTATCAATTCATATATTGTATATGAAATAAATGAATAGATATGGTAATATGCAAATGGCTTGAGTATGCAAATGGATTGAGACGGATGTGCAGTCTCCTACAAGCTGTATCCTGGAAACATCCTCCAACAGGCTGTTTCCAGGATATTTGTCTTTATTGTTATTATTTAAAAAAATATTTGCAAAGTTGCAACTCATAAAACTTGCACTATTGTATCACATAATTTATTTAAACCCATAAATCCTGTGGCTTTTACAGTTATAAGCCTCATAATGATGCATTGGTTAACACAGCTTGAATATTTGAGCCACATAAAAATGGTAATAGATTAAACCCGGGGAGTGTGTAGAGCTAAAGTGTGTGTGTGGGTCTGTGTGTGTCTGTGTGTGGGGGGGTTGGTGTGTGGCGGGGTGGATAGTGGAGATATCAGTAACTGCAGCTTGCACAGGCCTGTGCATACAGAGAACATCACAAGGCATTGCATCTCCCCTTCATGCAAGTGGATGAAGTGAAAGAAGAGGAACAAACACAGCAGGGAGTTTGAGGTAAACACACAAAGTAATGTATTGTGCTGGGAGGGAGGTGACAGGGGTCTGATGATGCAAAGGATGCATGTAAATTGTCCACTATTAAGAGAGAGGAAGGCTGAATGATTGTTTAAGGCAAGAGATCTGCCCAGAGAAAACATCTTTGCACCTAAAATTGCTTATTTACTTTTTTCTGTTGCCTCTGTCTGGGGTATCTATGGCAGCTATTACATCTAATTCACATGCACTATAAATCCTACACACATCTGCTATCAACCTATAACTCTGTCACTGAGGAGAGCACTGTAGCTATGTCTTTATTTTTTATGCATTATAGCTTATATGATCTCCAGCATCTACTGTTCTTGTTTGTTTGTATGTTGTATTTTCTACAGTTATGTTCCCTATTGTTTTTTGTGCAGTTGTGCTTCAGTGCCTATTGTAGATAGGTAGAGGTACTTTTTATCTGTAGTATTCTCAGGCAAAAAGTTAATAGAATGGTAATTAAACTTTCTTGGACAAAGACCTACACACTCATACACACAGCTACTAGTAGTTTTGTCAGCCCACATTTGCAATAAAATAACATTTTGTTTCTCCTAGTCAATGGGATAGTACATGTTCACTGTATCCTGACATACCCTTCACAATTATGTCTTTTTTGGGGGTTCATAAATGCCTAATAGTCACAAACAAACATGCTTGCATGCAAGCATGCTTGTGGACACACTCTTTGCATCCCCAACACACATGCACTCATTGACTCTGTGCGGTCAGTGTCTAAGGGAGATCTGCAGGGACCTGTGCTGTCAGAGAGCACACCACAGTGTGTCCCTGCTCCCTGCTCCACCTGCTGTGACAGCTAATTAGGCCTGTCCACAAAGGCTGCCCTGTCTGGGTGCTGAAGTGGGTGTCATGGCATGGCATGGAGGGTCATGGTATCGGATTGCAGGGGGCTCAGCTGATAAGGCACCCTGCCATGATATCTGGGGACAAGCGTCACCTGGGACCACCCATGACCACAGTGGTGTGCTTTCGTGTTTGTAACACTTCCTTTCAGTCTTTAATTACACTCACGCACTCCTATTAGTCTTCCATTTAGACTAATCAACAAGCAGGGCCTCCACTGACATCATTAGCTTTCATAACAAGTAGCAACACTCTGGGAGGGGCCCTTTAGAGCCGTTTGTGAACATTAACCCTTTCTTGACAGTAATGAGCTATCCTGATCTTGTGGTGCACCTCAGGGTCTTTTGTCCTGCTCCTGTTGCTTACACCCCCTGTTCTGCCATTAGCAGACAGCAGAAGCTACCGTCAAATCTGTGGATGCTCCAGGCAGACAAGAAAGCTTAAATAGCATGGTAGGAAGTTAACGCTGACAGGGGAAAAGGGGGAGGAGGGGAGTGTATTTTGGGGAGGGTTAGGGATCAAAGGGACTGACGAAATGGGATGAGACAGGGCAGCCTAAGCCCCGTGGGTATGTGTGCTTCTTTGAGTGTGTGACTCAGATCTGAGGCAGGGAAGGAAACACAGGTTGGAGATGGTGACAGGGAGCTCAGTCGTTTGCCTGGACCAGCAGGGAGCATGAGAAGAGAGAACAGTCCCCTGAGCGACTGCACAACCTCCTGGAGTTTGAGCTGTTTGGATGTAAAATTAAAAAAGCAAACCTACACACAAATACACAGGTTGAGCTAAATTCTGCCAGTTATTTTTAAGATATAATAACCTCTTGCCTCAAAGTCCATTGTATGTCCCTACTCTTTCCTTGTCACTTTCATTCCCATACATATGCAGATCTGTGTAGTAGGTATTGCTTGTCATCATCATTTGCAAGTGAACACATCAAACTCTTGTTTTCTAAAAAAGTGTGAGTATTTTCTTATCCATGTAGTCTCACACTCAGTTACTCATGTGTGCAGCTTTAGAAATCACCCCCCCCCCCCACACTTGAAGTTTCCAATGTCTCGTAGGGTGCCACAGTGTTGTTCTCTGAAACAATTTGGAAGTTACGCAGTGCCAAATAAGGACACTAAGTCATTGAGGTTGAAGAAGCGAGAAGAAAGACCAACTTTTGTGTGTGTATGTGTGCTGCATGTGCTTAGTAAGCAGCCTTTGTTAGAATGAATACAGCACCCTGTTTCCTTATTCATGGTTTAATGCATTCATAGTAGCCATTCCCATTTAGGATAACTCAGAGCAACTAACTTAGCATTTATGGCTAGCTTCAGACTAAACAGCATGTTCAATGATGTACCAGTAGAATATGCTGGAAAACAGCACAATATGCAAGACAATCACATCAGAGAAACATTCATTATGCTGATATGCACAGCATTAAGTGGAGTCTTGGGGTGAAATCTTATCCAATTACAGAATCCCAAAACTTGCGCCAAAGGGAATTGTTAGCTTCCCTTTTTTGCATGTTAATACCTTTCAGGTTTTTCATATGAAGCCCTGATTGATGGATCATGGTGAAAAATCCATGTCATCTCATTCCCTTCTCTTGTCTCACTCACCTTCCTTGCAACCACAACTGCCCAGTAACTGAATTTTCCTTTGCCTTCTAAGCTGTAATTTAGAAGGATACACGTCTACTGCTGCTCCCTGTGGGCTATTGAGGCTGAACCAAATGAAACAAGGCTTTAAAGTTGTTGCTGAATATTGCACCCATGTTGATGAATGCTATATATTCCATATGCTGTGCTGCAGCTTTAAAGTGTGAACCATTCTGAGATTGCCAGTAATGATAAAAGTACAACTCTTGTATGCCCCTGTAAACATGGACTTAGCATGGACATTAGGGAGCAATTAAAAAAAGTTCACTGTGTGCAGTACTGAATTAAGATTTGTGCCCATGTTTGTTTACTTGTTTTCCAAATCATTTGTTGGGTAAACATTCTTTTTTGCAACACCAAAACAAACATGCATATGCACATGTAATTTGTGTCAATAGGGCTTGGGTATGAAATGGGTTAACAGATTATTTTCTAGCTCTTAGTGGTGCTTGTAAAACGATAAGAAGAGGAAAAGTGATAGACAGAAGGGGAGTTGGAAAATGCCATTTGGGGGGAGAGCCAAGTGGGTCCGCTAAACGAGTGGATTCTTATGCAAATACATGCTAATTTATGCACACAAGGCAGTGGCAGTGCCTGAGGCTGCTTTGATTGGCAGTTGCAGGTCTGTGTGTGCTGAGGAGGGACGCTTGGCTTTTGGTGCTTCTGTAAAGTTGGACATGGCTGCCTCTCTATGTTCTACATGCTCTGGATTCACCAGCTGCACACGTCCATAGCCCAGCCTCTCCACCGGACTATAGTTCCACCAACCAAACAGGGCTCCCATCCAAAAAAATTCTCTACACTCACCAAGAGCTTAGCTCAGCCAGCTCCAATTCCTCCATGGCTGGAAGCAGCCAGAGCATCATTATAAAATCAATGTTGATTGTAGGGGGTGTTTGTGAGTGACAGAATAGCAGAGGCACAGATGAAATACTCTCTACACTTTCTAATGTGCTGAAAGAGAGGCTCTAGGTCAGGGCCTCCCATTACTTTGGGAGTGAAACTGGCTAAATGAATAGAAACCTGCGCCTAGCTGCCACCCGGAGGAAATGTAAATGTCATTTGTTTATGTGGCAAGGTGTTGTCATGCAGTGCAGTGGTACATCTTGATAATGTAAACATAAATTCCTGAATACAATGCAAAGTAATTGGATGGGTTCTATTTATCTTTTGGGGGGCATTTTTCCCCCCTTTTTCTTATTTTGCATTTGCAAGGCACGAGGAGGAAAAACAAATTTAGGCAGGCAAGGATGAAGCCATTACTATGTCTATTACTCATTCACGCAGGCCCCCAGGCCAATAGAAAAACACTTGGAAATCACAAACATAAAATAGAATATGTTCCCTAAAAATATAGTGCATTTTATGCTACCTCATAAATACACTCTGTCATGATGAGGTTTGTTGAAATGAAAGAACTGATTTTTTTTTTCTCTGCCTTAATATAGTGTTCATGTATTGTAGCACTTGTAGTACCGTGTCACAAACATCTCGGTCTAATGTGCAACCATGTTTGTCCCTCATGCGTAAACACATGCACACAATATGACTGATAATTTCTTTCCTCCTCCCTCCAGCTCTGCACACATGCCAAAGCAGAATGAGTATTTTTAAGGTCTGCAATTATACCCTCTGCAGTGCACAGGCAGCAAAATGGCTCAGTTGGCTCCCCCTAGCACCCTAATCCTACACTCCCCGCACAGCCTATCTCAGTGGGAAATAAAGCAAAACCAGTTTTATGAATTTGGAACAACACATCCAACCTTTTGTTTGTCACACCTGGGGACCACAAATGGATTTTCATCATACAGAAGATGGAGAATTTATGCTTGTTTACACCAGCATCCCTTTCTGCTGAAATATTTCACTCGTTTTGCCAGCCATGAAGTGGCCCCCAAACTGCCCACACAACTAATCCCTCCTCTCCAGCTTTTGATGACACCCAGAGACACAATGCGACGTTCACTCATCGTCCGTTGTCAAACTTCGCCTTTTTGAAACACCGCGCGTGCCCCATGCATATTTCATTCCCGCTTCCATCACTTGTAGAAGCAATGAATAATACATCTTTTATTATATTATTGCAAGAGATTTGTAACACTTGAAACAGAATGCAATATGCAGTTTATCTCTGTGCATGGCGAACACAAGGTGCTTCCGTAGCGTCTGTCTGTGTCACCAGGCGAGAGAGGAAGAAAAAGGAACAGAGGAAACAAGATCGTGTGACTTCTGACAGTCCATCAAGTTCTAGGAGCAATTATTCTCCCAGCTGAGGCGTTGGATGCAAAAGCTTGGGACATTTTTTTTTGTGTGTGTGTGTTTGCACACTTAAAGAAAGGATGTGTAATTTTTTTAATAATGCCTTTGTGTTTTGAGTTGCTTTTGTTTAAGTTAACATATATTTAGTATCAGTGTCTGTTGCTGAAAGCTTTGTAAGCTGTTGTGACAGTTCAGCTGTTTAACTGACCGTATCGCTCAGCAGCATCTTGTCTTGTACTTGTACACCTCAACAAAGCATTAAAATATATTACATGACATGACTTCAGTGACTCTATTATGCATTCTAGATATAATCAGTGAAATAAAATACAATCTATACATTGTCAGGCTTTTTGTCCAATTTTTTAACCTTTCAAGACGTGGAAGTGATTACATTTATTTCCTTTATTTTGCAGACCAATGCAGAAAATCTGGCATTATGAAAATCCCCCTTTAATCATCAAGCAGCTTTGTTTTGCCGCTGTAACCATAGTCCATTTTGAAATTTAATTTCCTGAAGTACAGGGTCGAGAGCTGATGCCATTTTCTATGGAATAATTGAAGTGTTTTTTCTCTCTCTCTCTCTCACATGAGATGGCAGTGCAGTAGTGTTTGTCATTGCCTGCCTTGTCCTCTCAGAGATGGAAGGGTGAGAGCATGCCGAAGGCCTCCAGAAAACCCTCCAGTCTCTATCGTTTAATTTGACGAGGAGGCGTGAGGTGAGCTGGAAGAGGAAATATGTCTCGCTGCTGTTTGCCACTTGAGAGATCATTCATTGCTGGAGGCTGTTGACCACACCATGTAAGGTTCTATGCTACAAACACGTCCACACACAACAGTTAAATTACATTTGGACCTTGGCTGGGGTGAGCAAATGCCTGGCCAGAAATCAATGGGTGGATACAAGCCTCAGTGGACACGAGAGGGCATTAGCTTTCATTTCAACTATTGACAAATGCCAGGTACATTTCATCAAACTACTGTAGCTCACATTTTTTACACATGCAGAATCTGAGATAGGACAGTGTTTTGAGAGACTAGACTTACAAAAAAAAGTTTCACATTTATTTTCAGCAGCTGCAATATGACCTAAGTGTCTCAGTCCTGCTAATTCTTCAAAAATCTTGTGGGAGATAGGGGAAATGTTTAAAAGAGAATAAGTAGATGGATAAATAAACCTTGTATCCCAGCTTTGCTTCGCTGGTCTGTGACTAAATGGATAGCCTTTAAAGTTTTAAAAAATCCCACAGTGTGAAACAGACTGGAACACAAAGAGCTTTGGCGCAGCAGAATGGATTTTCATTTCCTTAATCAACTTCCTTATTCATTCTTTTTTTCCAAAGAATTAATATAGATCAGTGTTAATGGGAGCCAAACACGTGAGTGGCAGCATGCAGAGAGCAGGCTCAGTGGAGGAGAGAAGGCTTTTCTCCTTCACCAGGAGCAGCATCTGTTGCTCTCCTGCTCCAACACTATTTACAGATAGCTGTCATTATTCACGCCTGATGAGATTCCATCTAATCTGTCAGTCCACAGTATTCAGAGACAAGGACAATGCAAGCATATAACAAGAAAGTAAGACAGTAAATTAGAGCATCCAGTTTTTCATTTCTACAAAAAGAGATTTTATAAGAAAACACTAAATGTTGCTGCATAACAAACAGAAAATATTGATTATAATTTGCCCCTGAGAAGCATAAATTCAAACAGCAGACAGAAAAAAAATATGTAGCACACACTTGAGAGCTTACACCTCTGCATATGTTACAAGCAACAAGTTTGATAACCTTGAAACTTATTATCAATGATTATACAACTGGTTGATATAATCATCACTTGACTTTTTCAAAGTACAACATAAGGTTTTGTCCTACTCAGGCCATTGTGCTTGACCTCTGGTCTCTTACCTAAGCCTCTCATTCTGATAGACGTGGAGACCACACCCATCAACATAAAGAAGATGTACAAAGTGTCTTCTCATCCACCAGTTGATCAAACTTGAAGCCAAAAAATCTCAGTTTATGGGCGCTGCCAAGTTGTATTTTCAGAGCCAGATTTTGGCAGTTAAGGCAGGATGTGGGTCTGTAATGTCTACTTACCCTGAATACAATCATTGGGTTTGAATTTTTTTTTTTTTTTTGAAAATTCAGTAGGAACAGAATCAACTAAAATTAATGCCTGGAAAAATGATCTAAAGTGCATTTTTATTTTTTGGTCCCATTTGCTCACATGGAATTTAACTTAATTGCAGCCAGCCAACAGTGGTCGCTTGTCCTGTTTTGGCTTCACAGTCTGCATTATGTTCCTATTTAAAAATATATGTCAATGACCACTTCCAATAAGATTAGCTAACTTGAGTGCTAATGCAAGGCTAGCATGCAAGCTGTGGCTGGGTATACAGATGAATATTCAGTTTCTCATAGTTGCTGCTTGGCTCACAAGGCATCACTTTCCCAAGGGAACTTCTGTGTGAAACCAAATACAATATAACTAAATTATTTGAGATTAGTAAGAATACCTTTGTACGTCAAGTGATAGTTTGCAAATCTTTTAGGTTTAAATCCCCACAAAGTAAATGTTTCTGTTTACAGAGGTACTAAATCAACATATTGCACCTCTACACCTAAATGCTGTCTAGATTTCTTATTTGAAGTTTGATATGATGGTGTTCTGCTTTAGGCTACATGTCTTTAACTTTTTTAAGTAAAGTAAATAAAACATGCAAATTATTGTTTTGTGGAGTTTGAAAATTATATTCTCTCTGACTTTAAAGACAAAAAAATATGTATGTATATGTTTTCATGTTTCTGTATGTGTTTGTGTAAAACAGAAAAAAAACAAAAAAAAGCATGTTGCTGAGAGTGGAAGTGACAACAAAAGACCAAGACAGAGAAGGAGAACGTGACAAATGCAGACAGAATAAAATGAGGCAACAGGGAGAAAAATAAATTAAGAACCAAAGCAAGAGGAAACAAAAAAGCACATGGAGGAATTATAGTCAGAGAAAATGGAAAATTTTTGAGAGGGATTGGCTGTGGCAACACAAATGATCTCTCTATGATTGCAGTTCTCTTTGCAAATAGTGCATAGTGTCATTTTTAGTTCACTCCAAGTAGCAGATGGATGGCTTTCACATAAGGACAATTCAGATGCCAGAAGAAGAAAAAAAATAGATACTAAAATGTCAAGCGTATAGAAATAAGTTGGCTTTTCAAATATTCTAAACTGTCATATGTCAACCCATCAGACTGTAAACAGCTGAAAACAAAGTAACATATTTGATTTTTGAAGCAGATATGTTTGTGCGCATTGCAGCACTGCCTTAAAGCAGAACTGCAGGAAGAAACACCAACAAAATCTTAATCTAAGATTACATCTGACGGCCCTCCCAATTTTTTTCTAATACAAATATTTCTTCCTTACCATACAGTCATGTGACAGTGTTTAAGCACAAGCTCAATGATACTAAAATGAGATGATGGTCCACTACCTACACGGCACTGCAAGAATGAATAGGAGAAAACACACACACAAAAACACACACTGCACATTTCTCCCCTTTCGCCAGAGGATAACCCTATGATGCTATAGCCTCGCAGGGAGCAGCATCTATAAGCTCCTTTTTGTCTATTGAACAAAAGCGTCTCGCTCTGGAAGATTACGGTCAGGGGCGATTAAGATCTTTACCTCACTGAAGAAGAAAAAAGGGAAAAAAGAGGTATGCTCTGTGTAACCTCAAAAAGAGAGAGCATGAAAAAAGAAGACAACAGGAGAGATAAAACAGATGAAAACCTTCCTTCACTCCGGAGCCACAGGCTGCTCAGAGGGTGGGGCAATCCCAGTGCATGAACAGCATTATTGGCTTCTCTGTCTTTGAATGTATCTCTTTCTCCTTGTCTCTTGTTTGTAACCACTGAATCTCCTTGCTTCTTCTTTCACCTTACAGCTTTCAAAAAAGAAGATAATATCCCGTGTGTGCGTGTCCTTCACTTTGATCTTTCTGTAGTCAAAGCGTTATCAGTACATGTGGCACCAAATGTTGCAGTTTGTGATGTTTAATGCTTGAATGTGAGCTCAGTCTGTAGTTGCACTTGTAAAGTCTGACTGTCTGAGTGCATTTTCAATATGCCTGAAATGTCAAATTGAAATTTTCTCAGATCTTTTTTTAAACCAGATTTTTTTTGTTAAACACATTGAAATCAACAGCTTTGGAGTGGGTT